>CABFOV010001864.1:64163-101304 GCA_902141375.1 Timema poppense | reverse complement strand
ATTAAAATTTTCTGCTGAGGACTTTTTAAACTAGTCATACATTACTTTTGAAATCATATTTAATAAATTAAACGTTCACGAAACAAACAAATTACCTTATTAAATAAAACGTATATATTTGTAACTTTTCGCATATTTATAGCTCTTAAACCTCCCTCCTATAGTGCTTGGTATATTACTACTCAAAGTTTAAAATATCCATAAATTTACATTAATGCGGAAGGTATGATGCTTTTTTTTAAAAGAGATATTGTACTCGCATTTCCGTAGGTTCGAGATTAAAAACCTAGGTTTAAAGAATGTTCTTGCCCGATTTCGTTAAAATTTGTTTGTACATTCGGTGACGTAGCCAGGGGAAGTTCCAGAGTGTCCGAATAAACACCCCCCCCCACACACACACACACTCTTGAGGACGTGGATCACAACCACTAGCTTAAACTTAATAAATCACTTTAGATACTTCTTATTTAATTTCGAACTTTAACTTATGTTCTTTTTATGTTTTAGATTGAAAAGATATAATTTTTTCATATTTCTACAGTATCTCGGCTTGAAAATCTTCTATAACCTATAGTCTATCAATACTATGGTATGCTTGTTGAGTTAAGTAAGCCATGATATAACACAATTTGAATGTGTACTTCCAATGGTTGCAAGAGAAGGGGGAATTTGTATACTTTGGGCGGTTGTGCCGGGGCGAGGGGGGAGGTCACACTAGGTATGGTTGTGTGGGGAGGGAGGAGATTTTTACACTAGGGGTGGCTGTGTGGGAGGGGAGAGTTTATATTATGGATAGTTTTGTGAGGGGATTGGGGGTGGATTCTTACACTAGGGTTGATTGTGTGGGGAGGAGGAGAGGTATTTACAATCGTTCAAATAGATGAATAGATAAATGAAGAAGGGACTTTCTTTAAGCTTCCCTCACTCTCAATGGAAAATTTTGGCTACGTCACTGTACGCATTTGCCAGTTGAATAAGCACAAAAGTGTTAAAACTAGGGATATCCCATATAAATTAATTTTGACTAATACAAGAAATCAGTTAAAACATCTTGGGTATTTGGATTTCATTCAAACAACTTGAAGAAGTAAGTCTACCTTAACTATATATTCAGGAGGTCTGGGATAATAATCACCCGCAATCTCTTTGCAAAACGCAAGTTAAGTAAAGAACAACAACAATTATTAATGATCGTGTGGTGCGAGTAATGGAGTCACCCTGCGATTATTCAGGATACTACTTGTTAAACTGAGATGTGTAGAGAATAGCATCCAGACCACATTAAGTCCATGGAGACTTTACTCAACGTTGATAAATTTAACCAATTAGTGAGCAAAGCTATTATATGAGTTCACTAAATCCTTTATTTTACACATTTACTAAAAGTAATTTCCATTTTTTCAAGTAATTTATAGGGTAAATATAGGGTAATTAAATTTGCATTTTTAAAAGTGACTTGTATGAGGTCATTTAGTGGATGGTTAAAACCAAATGATTTGACCTTTAAGATTATGAAGGGATATATTTAGTCACAACGCAACTCAATATTTTAAGGGTTTGAGAAAGAATAAGACATTTGTTTGAATCAGCGTGATTTTATCTTAATTTTGCTTAATCTTGAATGGGAAAGTTTAATGTATTAAGTAACCAGTTAAATATTCCTAATTCACATATATTCCAATAATTGGTTTAGATTTTTTTTAGGGGAAATTCACTATTATGAGTTTGTTTTTTCTTTAAAAAATAATCCACATGTTTTTATGGTTTTCTTGGTTTGTAGCAAACGTGATTTTATTTCGAAGTAATAATACTGTATTGTGATGTTTGTGTGTAAGCTACATTACTCAATTAAATATAAGTAAATATCTCATATCTAAATAAGCATGTTATGAAATGAATCTTATTTGGCATAAAAATAGATTATTTTAAATATACAAATTTATTTCCATATTAAATATTATCTTGCTAGTGGATGACAAAATTTCTAGCTACTCTCATTAAATATAAAATATAACAATAGAAACAAATTACTTTAAATGAGTTTTTGTGTTTTAGTGCGAATCGAAACCAAGAAGTAGGAATAAAAATAATATAAATGTTATTGAAACTGTTAAAATAATTTTATTGTATCAATTTAGTTTTAACAGCTGAAGAAGACTTCATAGATGGAATGATTTTGATGAATTGTTTGCTTGGCTTATGATAATAGAACCACATATCACCAACATACCCTTAAACTTAAAATTATAAAAAATGTTATGGATAAAATAAAATATATATTTTTAAGTGTGGGGAAGCATCTTAAACTTATTATGTTGAGCTAAAACCTAATTTCCTATTTTTCTCAAAACAATCAATCAAATGTTAATCAAAGTAAAACTGATCAAAACCTATCCTAACACGATTTAAACATTTTATAATTTCCCAAATGTTTCCAAACTAAGAACTCTATATTTTCTCGGTATTCTAAATTAAAGTATACAAATAGATAAGATCGTTGCTTATTATGTTTTATGCTAAATTTACGAAACAAGAATGATTAAAAAAAGAACTGTCATTGATATTCACACTATCACATGAATTAGAGATAAAAACTACTATATTTCAAAAATATCTTAAATTAACAGTGACTTTTCAAAGCCAACTAAATTTGAACCATCGCACCAAATTCCCCACCATTTTTGTGTTTCCTCCTTTTTCTAGATCTTCTTAAATTATTGTGATCTAATCAAATCTACTTATTTGATAAAAGTAACGTTTGAATAAAAAAATAACGTCGTCCTATCTTGTAAAGTCTAAACAACCTAATACACACACATACATATATATATGTATGTGTGTGTGTGTGTATGTGAGACTAAAATAAAAATAAAAATTTTTTCTTGTTTATATCGCAAATTAAAACTACTTTTTGTAAGACCGGTTTCACTTTAATCAAACAAACAACCACTATGAATTAAAACAGGGAGTTAATTTAAGTTAGTAAAGCATAGCCTTGACACCAGTGAAATGTGAGTTAAATATAGTTAGTGTAACAGCGCCCGATGATGCCACGTTAGTGTTCGCTTGCAGATTACCTTCCCCGCTCTACAGATCCATTACCGAAAAAGAGCGTCGCCGGTGCCCTAGGTAAAACCAACCCCGGGCGCACTTTTCCTTCTTTATTTCCTCCCCCTTACCCCCCCCTCCACCCACTTACAAACCCTTTTCCTCCTTTCCTTACTCTATTTCCATTTCCACGGAATAATTATTGCGACAGATAACATGGGGAACGGATTCACAGTTATTTCTAGATTCTGTCCCACTCTTTATCTTTCCCTCCCTCCGGTCCCACTCTCTGCCTGCATGCCCAAGGGGAGGAGACGAAAAATGGAAGAAAATGTGGAAGGGTAGGGTGGAGGTATGAGGGTAGGAAAAAGTTGGCGCAACTTCCTCCGGTAAGAATATGGTCGTGTACGAGACTGGATATTGAAGACATCCTTCAGTGTAAATTTGGGAAATGACCTTGACTGTGGGCAGGATCGTTTAAACTTCAGGTCTTAATACGTTACCAATTTTTTTAAACGGATTTAGATTTGAATTCCAGTGGACAAAAGGATGTGTGATTCTGAGTTCACTAACAGTTGGGTCTAAACCCTTGCTCGTGTTATTCAAATAATCGAAAATAGAAAATTAATAAAAATAGTTGAAAATGTTCCACATCCTCTGCCTAATATTTAGATGGAATTTATTTCCAATAATTATTACCTTACGCACTCCAGATTAGATTAAATTGATCAATTAAAATAGATATTAATGATTAAATAAATTGTATGTGTGTCTCTGTGTTACTATATTTGTAAAGAATATTTTAAATAACTTACTTCCCAATAAGTTATAAAGAAGAAATTTGGGTAAATAGAAGAAGAATCAATCAAAAGGAGCTTAAAAAAATCTAGACCTCAAAAAATTATTCAAAACAAGAGAAAATCAATAATCTATTGGAGTTTATGGATTACTGCCCCTAGAATTTTTCGTACAGGAACAACTATAAATATTTACATAAAACATAAAATTGAATAAATAATAAAAAGTTATAGAAATAAAATTATAGCCTTCTCTTATTAAACATAATATGGTATAATACAATAAATCACGTATTTTAGAGAACCATTATAATTCATATATATATATATATGATTTACATAAAATCGGTAGGAGTCCACAAGCCCTCCTTCCCTCCCCCTTTTCCCACTCCCCCGCAATTTTTAAACATGTTATATTGTGCTCAAACTTCTTATTTACGTACTCGTTCAGAGAAGATTGACTCTTTATTATATTGTGTCAAATCAATTAAAATCCATTTAAATTATGTATTTTGGTATGGGAAGAAATATAGTATAAAGAGACCGAGAAAACTAATTTTAACCCACTGTGCACGGTTTTTCATTTCTTGTGAATATTTCAATATCCATTCAAATTAACTAAAAAACCACAACAATATATATCTCAAGCTTTTTGATATTAATATGACGCTAATCTAGTAGCGTAGCTATAGTAAATAATCCATCAAATTTTAATAAAAACTATTATTTGGGATCCTCTTTATTGTCTGATTTTGCAATATTCCTAACCATCTGAGCTCTCCAAATATTTAAATTAAAGAAATCTGAGTGAGTGAAGTTAAATTTAAAAGAATCTTAACTGCATTTTAGTGGAAATTATTTGGTAAAATAAGTTAAAATCCTTCGCTTGCTGCAAATCTTCTAATCAAGAACTCAGTAATAGGGTGATTTGTAATCGTATAAAATAAGCGGTGCATTGGAATCTACTGTATACTAAAAAATAAACTAAGAGTTTCATAACAACATATTGCCGGGATTACATCTTTATCGGGGGACTGACATGTCATAGAGTTTATATCTACCTGGGTAGTGGAACATTCTACGTTTATAGGATACGTTTAAATTTCTACCATAGAATTCACAACACAGTTCAGCTCTCCTGTACAACGACTGATGTGTTTGTTAAAAGATGTGCGGCATATCCCGATATATTTCAATCAACCCTAATAAATTCATTCCACGGATGTTCTTTCGTGTTGTGCTGTTGAGAGTATACACTTCTCTTCATGTGGTCCCACATCAGATGGTGCCGGGGTTGCAACAGGCCCGTAACGTTCAATCCATCACCTGGGATAGTATTCGTCCAAGTGGCCTCTCAATGTAGATCATAATGCGCAAGGGCTTCGTCCTGAAGCGACCACATGTTTAGCCACACTGCTCGACTAGTTGGAGGAGAGCTGTCTGGAGAAAGTGTAGTGCAGACATTTCATACGATCCAAGTAAAATATCACCTATGACTCACATACAAACGTTGACGGAGAATTGATCTTGGAAATATACCCCTAGGATGGTATTTGGATTTTTGTCAGATCAAATGTGCTGATTGAGGACACTGCCGTTTTTGGTAAAAGTTGCTTCATCCATAGACAGTCCTTTGTTGATAGATTGTAGATCTATAGCGTGGTGGTACAGCAGACACTCACAGAATGTCCTACAATATTCAAAACCTGGGGCTGGGTTCAACTCCTGCACAGGTTGCAAATGGAAGAGGTAGTGTAATAATTGGTTATTTACTGTTATCCACAAGAAACATTAAATAACGGATAATGAGGTGAGGATAATGGCCATGTAATTGTATCTGGTAAAAGTTCCACAGACTGCAGATTTGCATCGTCTACTCAATGGTCTTGCAACTTCATGTTCTACCAGTGTTGACCATCACAAGTGCAAAGCAACCAATTTCTCTCGGGCAACAATTTAGTGCCACAAATATCCTTGAATTCAGGTGTCGTTGGACAGGAAAACGTGCAGCACACGTATGAACCAGAAATTTTGTTACTCCTCACCATAAATCAAAGTCATATTGGTCAGTTCCTCGTTTATATATTAGTTCCCCATCTTACTGGCCCTTTTCAATCACAGCTAATAACTAAGTGTGACGTTCCACTAGTTATTTTTAGCACCACGTATTACTACCTGTTCAGGTTACACGCGTATCTACTAAGTTGCTCTAATAGGAATGGGATAAGGAAGTTATAGTTTAAAGGAATTACACCCGCATTTGCATGTAGGAAGAGTGGGAAACTATTAAGGAAAAATCACCGTCATTATACCCTACCGGGAAATCCAACCATTGTTTATGAGTAGCTCATCTGGCTACTTTCTTAAAGTATTCTTAATAGTTAATGTTGTTGTTTGTTTTGGTAATGCTCCTTAAAGCTCTCATTAAAGTTTAGTTAATTTCTTTGAATATAAGTTGTTCTTATATATCATCAGAAATATATTTTGATAGAATAAACCTAATTACAATCTACTTGACGTTGACAGGTAAGTAACCAAATTGTAGATAAAATTGTAGGCCCGTTAAAAATAAGATGTGAGGTTAAGTTTCGTAGCAACCCCTAAAAATAATATCGCCTAGGTGTATCTCAGCACACAAAACTGGAGAGGGTCCTCCTACTCTTATCGCGAATTTTATTCTTTCTCTCGTTTTATTTGCATATTTTTACATGGCAATGAACAGTAATTAGAAAATAATTTCGCCCATCTCTACTCTATGCTAGTGATGAATGTTAGGGTTTAAAATAAGTCAGAAGGATATAGAGCTGGATGAGGACTGGGGAAGAGAGTACCATGGCTAAAAAGGGTTTGGCCACGAAGATTTTATTTTAATACCTAAAATACTGGTTTGTATTTACAAAAACCTAAGCTTTAATTCAAATAGAATAAAAAAATATTTATGTTTTCAAACATATAGAAAATAATATGTTGTATTTTAAAGTAAAGTTTTAATATTTTAATTCCCTTATAATAGTTAGAGAAAAAATACAGCTAAAATTAAAAAAAATCTCTTTTTACTTCGAATAGTAAAGTAATTCTCTTTAAATAAATATACACAAAAATTGTTTGACTATTTTACTAAGTTTAGTAAATGTTTTCATATAAATAAAAAGCTCTAAGGGGCCAAGGCAAAATAATATAAATTATTCCTGTATTATAATTTAACCAAAAATTTAATATTTAAATAAAAAAATTAAAAAAAATTATTTTTAAAGATTATTAATTTAAATTACAATAAAAAAAATAAAAAAATTGGTAACGGTTTAAGATACATTTTACTTATGTTTATTTATGAGCTTACGAAGTTTACCGGAGAATGATTTCGAATTTATTGTGAACATACTAACACGAAAATAAACCTCTTTACATAAAAGATGTGAACCCTTATTTATTAACCAATTATGCAGAAGTTCCAAATAGAAACAGAAAATAAAACAGCCAGAGTGAGTCGTTTGAGTGAAAACAGTTACAATAGTCGGAGAACAGACTACTGTTAATCAACGCACGCAACTCACCCGGTTGCAGAAAGAGTTAACAGATGGTCGTCCTTTGTGACCTCATCTTATAAACCTTATAACAACTCAAATATAAATAAATAAATAACCTAAGGGTATTCTTGAGACGTGAAATAAATTTGTCATAACATAAAGAAAAGACTAGAAATCTATTTTAAATGTTGATTATATATATATATATATACATATATATATGTAATATATTTTATACATATATATATTATATTATACATATACATATACATATATATTATATATAAAATCAACATTTTATATATATATCAAAAGAGATGAAAACCATGCATGATGGTACAAAAAAATAAATACGATAGACGTATCTTAAGAATATATTAAAAGTTTATATAAAAGGTCATTTCAAAATTACAGTCTAAATTAACATCAATAAACTTACTTTAAAATTTATTAATTTTACAAGTCCAAGGTTCTCATGTGACCTACTTACAAAATAATATTATATAGTCCAAACATAATTAAACGCATCTTCTCCAAGAACACAAACCCTATTTGCAAAATTACTAGAATGATCCGCTAAGCTAAATATAACTGCGATAGTAATTGATATTTCAAAGTATCGCAAATAGATAAAAATAGAAAATTAATCTGAATGGATTCTTAACAAAAGCAAGAAATATTGAGGAATAAATCTTCAGTCAATACCCAAATCAGACTTAATTCTTTACTCTTTCAAAAAGACTAATCATCCACCACGAATAAATAATAAAGAAAATCAAGATTACTCGCAATACTATTTTCTGATATTTCAAATACTAGGTTAATATCTACCATAATTGAACAATATTGGTAGAGATTTACAAAAAGTAGTATTATCAAACACAATGAATTAAATATCCGATCTTAATACAGAATTATTTTTCTATATATCTTCATGATCAAAAATAATTATCAGAGCAATATTTAACCATCGATACATATTGATCTGTCATAATTTTGATGTTCATTATTATAGTATTTGGAAAAACTTATCATAATCAAATTTAAACTCTATGTCCACTACCAGAGTATTTTAAATTAAAAAAAAACAACTAATAAGCTGAAAGTATAATTTTGAAAAGTTACATATTTAAAATTATCTAAGCCGAAAAATTAAATTTACCTTACAGTTTTAATACGTGCTTCCAAGGCTACGTTTTCCTCTATCAAGAATCAAAATAAATTATTAAATCTAAGCGCCGGTAATGGCTACATACAGGCATTATATATGTTTAGACCCAGAGAAAGGGGAAGGCTAGGAACAAGGTGGGAGGAAGATAATTGGGTCACGAGGAAGGGGATACGCATGACATATTAAATGGTCACGAAGCTCTGAGAACGAGCTCAATTGATCGAGAGCATTCTAGAACTGGAACCAATTCCATTCTCAAACATTTAGGCATGTTCTATCACTCCATGACTTCTAGCGGTCACCGCTCGAACTTGGGTTGGCACTGTCAGTTCTTTGCGCGTCACGGCCTTGATCGAATGTGTTGTAGTTAAATTGTGAGAACGTCGTGCGACGCTTCGGACGGTAAAATGGGGTCATGCCACATCGTCTTCCTTCTCCTTTTTTTTAAGCTAATTCTACAGACGTAGATAGAGGACACAAAACTAAATAAACATAATTTATATGCAAAACAATAAAATAACTGAAAAATTACTTATCTGATCGAACTTTTTTCGATAATTTTCGGCTACCCATTAGATGGCATGCTGCTACATAGCTTAGTCCACTTGCAGAAAAATAGAGTGCACTACAGAAGACGTATAGTTTCGATCCGATAAGTCAATTTACTATACCACATTGACAAAAACTCAACCAATGTATTAAATGGTACTATTGTTTGTACTAAACAACAAATATAAACTTCACAAAAATTCGAATGTACAGACAGAACTAAATAGTTCTATTTGTTTATGTTTGTATATAGTAGATGTTGGAAAAGCTGGTTTTTATACGGTGCAAACTATAAAGTGCTGTAAGGTTCCTCCTAACTTAGATGGTGCAAACTATAACGTGCTGTAATGTTCCTCCTAGCTTATACGGTGCAAACTATAACGTGCTTTAAGGTTCCTCCTAACTTATACGGTGCAAACTATAACGTGCTGTAAGGTTACTGCTAACTTATACGGTGCAAACTATAACGTGTTGTAATGTTCCTCCTAACTTATACGGTGCAAACTAAAACGTGTTGTAATGTTCCTCCTAACTTATACGGTGCAAACTATAACGTGCTGTAATGTTCCCCCAAACTTTTTTTTAAATATTCTTTTACACTTATAGATGACTCTGGAACCTTCCTCGTTTGTCGAAAAAAGGGTAGAAGAATCTCGAAAATAGTTGGAACAACATGAAATAGTAAAAATACTCACTGGAATATATTTTTAATTACTGTACAAAGTACCGTGTGTAAGGTGGAACATGAAAGTTACCAAACGTGTAAAAACATAATTATAATATTAACACAACAGGGGTAAAATAAGAACCATTGCTGTACCCCTAAATATGTAGCAAAGGGTCGTAATACATTCCCTAGGAATACTACATAAAATACACCTGCCAAGTATACATTTTCTTTTTATCACCGCATCTTAATACCTGTTTCTGTTATGTGCATTATAATTACTCTATTGAAATAGATATTAGGATGGAATAATTTTAGTGGTAATCAACCCACATTTGAATGGAAGAATGATGGAAAACCATTTTGGAAAAACAGCCCTCAATAAAGACGAGAGGGTTTGAAGCCTTATCTCACCGTCATCAGCAGGCCATTCTAACATGAGATATATTTTTAGACCATTCGGCCACCAAAGTGGATAAGTATCCTTTTTAAACCTGCACTTTATGAGGTGGGTAAAGTTTGTGTCCGAGTAACTCTTGATCTAAGAATTAAATTCCTTTGACAAATCAAACAATAAATACTATTAAATTTATTTGGGCTGCATGATGGTATAATTATTAAAATATCCCAAATCTAATACCAATAGTGAATGCTTCAATACGTTGTATACAAACATAAGTTTATATCCATCTTATATAGCCATATTTTGATTTTATAAAAATAAAATGTCTATGAAATAATACTTATTAAAATATATATTAGCGTGGATTATAACTGACTGGTTTTAGTAAATTTTATAAATTTCATATAAGGCTATTTACGAGAATATTAATATAATTAAAACGATCCTGATTAATATGAGAAAGTAGGTACTTTAAAGCTAAACAAAATGTCACAAAGAAAATAAATGTAAAATTAATAATATATTTACGATACTCTTATCATGTTATACTATTTTCATGCATTTGGTGTACGAAGGACAATTAAACTAGATAACACTAATAAATTATAATAATCTTAAGACTCTAATATTAACAGGATTAGTAATTGAAAATAAGTGGATTAAAAATACTTAAATTTAAATACATACACTTTTAAAATATGTATTAAATCTTACAGTTACTGAACAAAAGTAAGTAATAAATAACCAGCAAATTTTTTCAAACACTCACAAAATAAATTTTTTGACAAAAAAGTTAATATTCATTTACAGCAGAGTTGTGATTTGGTTTGTAAAAAAAAACCTCTTTCTTTTTCTTTGCGGAAAGTAAGTATACCAGATGTTATTTAAATGATAATTTGAACAAGATAAAAATAATGTTTAGTAACAAAAAGCTAGTGAAATATGTCATCAAAAGTTTCTAATCTGTAATATAAATAATAAAAATCTCATTAAAAGAAAATAATTTTCCAAGACATATAATTTAAAAATTTACTTTTCTATAAGTGAATAACTTAATATATTTTTCTCTACGTCATGTTTTACTACTGGTACTTATTTAAATGAAATATTGGGTAGAGAAAGATTTAATTGTGAGGAGATGTACCTGTATACCAATATTTTCATGGAGGGTATGAGAAACCATTAATAAAATATCTTTCTTATTCCATTCACCAGAGATTCGATTCCTGATTCTTCTTATGAAAATTATAATACACATAGAATATAAGGTAATCTTCTTCAAGACAGGATTGAATACTTTTTAGTTGAGATTAGTAGAAACATTTACAAAAAACTCATAAGATTTGTGAGACAAATTAATATGCTTGGTAATATAAACGCTCCACACAAAGAGCATAAATGACATAATATACACAGTTACAGAAACATATTGATAAAAAAGGAACATCTATTTCTACCAAAGATTATAACAATAAATTTAAATTTCTCAAAGACATTCATAGTAAACATATTTATTTGTATCTGAGAAACTTTTGGTTTCATAAAATTATATGTCGATTAAAATATGATTATTTATATAAAAGTCTATAGCTTTACAACGATAAATTATTTCGTTTTTCAAATTGTTGCGGAGGTATGATCTAAATTGGAAATTTCTGCTAAGGTGAGTTACCCTCGAAGTTATTTTTATGGGTAAAAATAGATTTTTTTTAAAATGCTAAACAGTGCCAGGATACAAAATTTAATCAAAATCGTTAGAATATATTCAAAGAAAATTGATTTTTTTATTTGCCTTTTGTAAACTATACTTAATTTTATGATTAGATATTTAATTCCAAGAACTCCTTGTGGGAACCTTATGAAAGCCTTATATATACCAAGATTTAGCCCGGTCAATAAAATGGTTTAGTCTCCAGGTCAAATATACAGACACACAGAGAGACATACAGATATATGGCATCACGAAAATAACTTTATTTGTTTCAAGGGGACATAGAAACTTCAACATTTTTTACCCAAATATCGATTTAATTTTGTTTTAATTATCACAATACTACTCTCTCTGAGGGTTCGAGAAAAAACGAAATTAAGATATACTATTTTTAGTAAAAAATATTCCCAATTTAATTTTTAGAACCTCGTCTTAGTACACGTTCAGATAATACACATACTTAATAACTGCTCTAGTGTATTAGGGATGAGGAAGGTTGAATTTAGAGGAAGTGCACTAGAATCTGCGTGGAGTAGAATGAACATTTTTTTAATAATAACAACATTCAAGACATCTACTTGGGATTCGAGACCAAATATCCTCTTCCTCAGCAGTACAGCCGATTGCGAGAGTGACGACTTAGACCATTTTGTCACTGAAGTGGATTAGTATTACTTAAGACATATAAATGTGACTCTAGTGGTTCTAACATAATTATATCTAAAATATGTATTAATGTTATTCAGAATCATCTCTAATGCCAATAAAAATAAGTTAACGCGCCTCCTCTTTTTCCTAAACTATTTATTTCTAGCACATGCGCTGACGCTGCTTCGAAATTTTATCAATTCTAATCGAATACGAGTGTTCGCGGATTAAACACTTATTTAAACGTGACCAGGCCTCCACCGTGGTTCGGATTCCACGTTAAACTGTAGGTCGTCCATTTCATATCACAATCACTCTGCCATTACACATTAGCGTAAGTGCGTATAATCCGAACTGGTAGTAAGACGTGCTGATAATAAGAATAATAATTTAAACGTTAAACATGAAACAAACCTTTACATTTAGAGGAGACCAAAATATTTCGAAACTATACACTTAAAAGTAGGATTCGTGACAAATACTTGTGAAACTAGCGTTAAGTGCGCTTTACATATTTTAGTATACTGCACAGTTTTCCCATTAGTCGAGTAAATCTAATGGACATTCAAACAAGGTAACGGAAACTACTTTAACTGAAACATTGTTGAAGTGTTTTTAAAATACACCTGTGAAGTATATGAGCATAATGTCAAGGTATAATACATGAAATTAATTCTTCTTCTACAAAGCGGATATTTATAACTGCATTTTTTTTAGCACCCATTCTTACTATTCTTTCGAGTTATAAGCTTATTTCCTAAGTACACAAATGGGTTTTTAGCTTAAATAGGTTATATTTATAGAAATTGTACCAGAACTTGCGTAGAGAGAGAGAGAGTGGAAAACAATTTTGGGAAAACCATTTAGTAAAAATCACTCTAAGTACACCCGACCGAGATTCGAACCTCAATCTTCCCATGATTGTAAGTATAGTCTATTGGTAGAGTTGATTGTTAGACCATGCGGCCACCAAGGCTGGTCACATTATCATTATGGTTAAACGATGCGTCAATGCAAAACAAATTAATAGGATACTTAAGAATAATAACTCTATAGTAAACTTTACTCTATGCAGTGTGTTTAAAAACTATAAACACTTGAGCTAATTTATCATGTACACGTGGCCATGTTGACAATAATATCAGTCTTATCTTTCTTAATTTACTGGTAGTGGAGTAATCAGAGCTAAAAACACGTTCGGGTTGTAATTAATTATTTTAATTTTCCTAAAATAGTTTCCCAATTTCACTCTACGTAGAAGGGTGTACGTACATGACTTAATTTTTTTTTCTTAATTCATACGTCTTTTGTTTACATTTAAGGCTAGGCAAAATGGGTGTGAGATTCAGATAATGGAGGAAAATAAACTAGAAAATAAAAGCAATCCCATTTACTAAAGGGGGAAAAAAATCAAATAATAGGGTATGTCTACGCGATATGAAGTAATATAGCTAAAACATTATTCAAATGAGTGAAGTTATAGAATATCTAGCTCAGCTCATATTTAATGACCTTTTTATTAAGCGCTTCTTTTCTTTTAACACTTATTCCAAATCTCAATATAAAAGGAACATCACTAAAGATCACATCTACCTACAATTATAAAATAAATATCATGATACAAAAAGGTTTTAAATGCTCAAGCGTTAGCTTTCAATAGTATGAATAGAGAATTTAAAATATTTTAAAGACTCTTTTTTAGTCAAGATTTATGCTCAAAATTCCACTTATTTTACTTATGGTTGGATTAAAAAAAATTAATAACACTTTTAATCTTTAATGAAGAGTTTGTTTGTTCTATGAGTATTGCATAATATCTACCATAGAGCTCTGACATTTTTAAAATTAATAGTCCCTGTGCACGAACATGTGCAACTCAAAGTTAGAATTTTAAATAGTTGGTCATAATTTTGTTTCCATTGATTAAAAATTGGGTTAGAATCAAATCAACATTACTGCTACAATGAAGACTTTATTTGTCTTTGATGAGTAATGAGCAATATCTACCTAACGCAGAGCTCTGAACATTTTTTTTACATCTATAGCTCCTATGCAAGAGAATTTGTACCTCGAAGTCAGAATTTTAAAACATTGTTAGATTTTTGTTAATTAATTTAGATCCAGATCAGAAGCAAAAGCCTACGGGCAACGCAGGGCTTAAAGACGCTAACTTTAAAACTACCCTCCCCGTAAAGTAAATATATTTAAAACATCTTCTCCAGAACAACTCCGAGTACTTCAATTATCTGGAAATAAAATAAACCTTATTATATCCTAGAGAGAATGGACAAGCGGTTTTAAATTTGTGCTGGGTAGAGCCATTCGCCTTCTTGGAGAAATTTTAGAATATTCATCATTTGCTTTACATATTAAAAAATAACATCAGAAATTGGTATTGCCAATGTTTTCATATCTGAATTAAGGATATTTTCCAAAGGAGAAGCAAAATAATTGAATGTTCATAATATTAGTGTAAACATTAGTATGTATCTTTTCTGGTGAGAAGTCTCCTTTAGGCTAAAATGTTTGGGAGCCTCTGGTATATACCTTATTTTAATAAGTTTAAAGCCTTATAGTTTATATATATATATATATATAGTATATATAATTATACATTAATTAATACCAGGTCTTATTTGCCATTCAGGTAATATTCATAGGTACTAGTTACGGTAATGTGTTAGGGTTGACAAAGGTTGAATTTAGAGAAGTGTATCAGTATTTGCGAGGAGGAATCGTGGAAAACCATTTAGGGAAAAACCTGAGTGCACCTGGCAGGAATTAGAACCCTGATCTCCCTTTAATCAGTATTCCAATCTATTGCGAGTGCTATGCTCTCATTAGCGTAAATTATTCATTAAGTGTCATGAAACACAAACATCTTAAAAACTCGGATAATAGCCAAATTATTTTACATTTTTCTAAGTAACTACATTATAGGATATGTACTCTGACCCCTCCCCACTCGACTGTATTATCTGTATGTGAAAAATGTTATAGTCACGTACGTGAGTAGAAAGAGTTAAGTCATCCAATAAGTTTTAAACGCAAATATATGAAATCTAAAGAGTTTCCTATTATTTTTTGTCTCACTTTTAGAAGTAGAAGATAGAAACAGATATATATCCTTTTACCTTTTATAGCCTCCGGATAGTTTCGTAAAGCTTCAAAATTATTACTTTGGTCTCCAAAGACTTTCGAACAAAAAAGAATCCGAAGCAGGAAAGAGAGGGGACCCTCAAATAAGGTAACGCCTCTAGAAACGAAACTTGGGGCACAATTTACATTCTCGTTCATTTCTCGAAAAGGGGAACGCTCTAACGGACAAATGTGTCACTGTTCAGCTCTTCCCCTTTCCCAACTCCTTTCTCCCTCCTGATTAATGTGTACATTTCCTTAATGGTCCGACGACTACAAAGAGTGGTAGAGAACGGGTTTTCCTCCTTAAAGTATTAAAATGTCGGGAAGAAACACACTCACACCAAAAGCAGATCGAAATTAAGTAAATTGCAAATAATTATAGATATTTGATTCAATTTATATCGGCACTTAAAGCTACAAATGCCAACAGATAAATTCACATGGAAATGCTTATATGTATTGCTTAAGAACCAAATAAACACTATTGATTGTTTAAAATGTTTCTCCTTTTAGCTATTAGATTCTTATTTTGTAAATCCTCTAGAACGATTGAACAGTAAAGCGGACTATAAGTCTAGAAATGCCTATTTCCATTCTAGGGAGTGCCTTCAGAACCCATCTCATCCAGTGGATAACGTGTAGTTTAATAGGTACTTTAATGTAGCTTGATCTAGGCGTCAAATCTTGGCGCTATTTTATGTATTATATTTTATAAAACAATACCCATTAGCCTCACAATTTGTGAAAAAACACAAACTAGGTTTAGGTAAATTACTCAAGCTTATGATAAGTTTCCACTTTTATGCTACTTGTTTTTTAGTTACCAGAATCGGTGATGACTGTGTCGATTGCCTAGTGAAGTATATGTGATTTATTTTTAAAAGTTGGGTTACCTTAAATATTTTGCTGGTTACCGTGTGTTTGTAAAGTTTAAACGTTCTTATTTAGTTTATAGGTTTTTAAAGGCAGGTCATTACGCACTATTTATCAAACGGTCTGTGACACTAATCAATGTATGATTTAAAAACAGACATATCTTGTGTTTTCACTAAGTTCAAATAATAAGTATAATCTCTCTGTGTTTATTAGTTTTGAATTCACCCCACACTATGGTCACCTTGCTTAAAATGTTAAGTTCTTCACATATGGTAAAGTAAATATAGAAAATATGGTGGAGGTGAACACAATCATAGATTTCAAAAAAAATTCTAAACCTTAGTTTCAGTTTCCTATTTTCTTGCGTTTTAGGAATACTCATACAAGGGGGAATGCAGTCTAAGATTCGATATTTGAAATATTTTGTAAATTCAAAAATCACTCTTCATTAAACTATCTTTATTTTAAGTGAAAATCACTCTTCATTAAACTATATTTATTTTAAGTGCTTGGGTCAAATTAAAAAAATATCCCCAGGTATGTCAATATAACATTTAAATATGAGAAAGTAAAATCACAACTATACTTAAAATAATTATTTTGAAAACAGAAACTACTAAATTGATCTCAATTTTGCTATTTTATATCTATTAAAGTAAAAACCTTTACCTCTATGCGAGGTTTATTTTGAGTTTAAACTTGTATTTAACTACCCGGTTAATCGGCCGTAAGGGATTTAATATATAAGGTCCATCCTACTATTAACTTACTAAAATAAATTTTGTAAGGGGTGTATATTTAGCATTAAGGTAATTCAACCATCAATATTTTAAATTATAATCTATAAATAATGATTGAATGAGTTCAAATCATTATAGTTCACGCGCTATAAGAGATCAAACTCGCTCATCTATGATTTTCGCATACCATTGTTAAGGTAAAATAATTAATGATCGGGGCTGAAATTTATCATATAATAATTTATAATATTAATAATATAAATGTTTTAATGATGTATTAATAATATAAATATCTCAATGAAATAATAATAATAATATGAATATTATTAATATAAATAATAATTTTAGCATATAGCCGAAATGGGTAGTAATATGAGGTGTTAAAATAATATTAATGATTAAAAATATTTCAAATATTATTTTTTAGCTTATGCAATTATAATAATATTAATATTGTAAATATTTCATTGTGTACACTTCTTATGAATATATCGTTATACTAAATTTCAGCACCACAAATTAATTACTTTACCTTGACCATGTTTCGCAAAAAGGCTAGAATAAAAAGTTTGGCCCCTTATAACTCAGGAACTCTAAGGATTTGAGGTAAGTGAATCAGTATCTATAACCTTTAATTAGCCACTTGTTAAAATTATGCTATTAAACGTTAATGATCAAATTACATAAAGTGTTTTTATTGATCACCACGTCTTTATACCTGGCAGGCTACTAACCTTTTTACACTAATGTGATAAGATTATTATTATTATTATTATTATTATTATAAGCGCCGAGTCTTACTATCCGTTTGGGTTATACGCACTTACGCTAATATGTGTAGTGGTAGGGTGATTGTGAGATGAAACGAAGGGCATACAGTTTAACGTGGAATCCGTAACCACGGTGGAGGCCTGGCATTCCACACATTCACAAGTTGTGATTAATACACGTCTTGTCAGAGGTGAAGGAAGGATTTGGAAATCAGATAAATCTGTGCTGGGACCGAGGATTGAACCCTGGCCGCCATTACAGAAGTCTGACACCTTAACCCTAGACCACCAGGTCACCCGTAATGTGGTAATTTCCTTGAAGGGATGGTGCTATAATAAATGCACCATAATTTTCGTGGAGTTAAGGGTGGGGGATCATTGAGGTAAAAATAACCATGGTCCATCCAGCCGATATTTTAACTATGTTCCCCAGTCGCTATCAAACAGGACTGACACCTTTATCCATATGTCCACTGGAATAGGTAGCTAGAATGATACTTTGTAAGAAGCTTGGATAAAGGAGACTATGTTTGATGAATAAAATCATGTTAGATCCCAATAATACACAGATATTATTTAATAAACACTTGCCAATATTTTCCTATTTATTTAAATTCAGAAAAGAACAAACATTTATATGGGCTATATATTATATAATGCATCCATGGTGCTAAGTAATTTTTCAGTCGCAGAAAACAATGCGTCAAACACAAGTTGGCTGTATTTGAAAAGTTAATTAACTGTTTGTTTGATCCTAGTTTTCAAAATCCCGTGTATATCAAAAGAATATCGTAGCGGTTCTCCTGGGTGTATAATTAAAGGGAACACCAAATCATGTTGCGTGTTAGAAAGCTTCGAAATGTCTAACTAAAAAGAGAGTATATACAATGTTTCAATTAACTTGAATGGGAAGGATCAAACACTTAATATTAGAGCCACAAAGTCAAAAATAACAAGGAAGAATGGGGAAGGGATAAAATAAGTTATTTCTGTTTTTATTATTGACCCGTGTATGTTGGTGAAACACTTTCTTTCATTTATTCCGACAATTTTCCAACCATTATTTTCTCAAATGCGTCATACTACCATTTTGTGGTATACAAGTTTTAATTATACTGATTAATATGGAGAAAGATTGAGTTTATAGGAAAAGTACCCGCATTTGTGTGGAGGGAGCTTTACAGGTGCAGTGGAAGCTAATACTCCAGTAAACCCAACCGGGATTTTAACTCTGACCTCTCTGTCACTGGAAAACATATTAGATTGGCATTTAGTAAACGTTTGGATTTAATAAAATTTATGAAATTAATCATTTTCTCTCATCTGCTTTGTAATATGAGGCGTAAGATTTGTTGCTGATTTGGAGGTTGGGGCTCGATTCTCAGTAGGGTGCTTTGGGAGTGGCTACCAGTATGTGATATTTTATCAGTGTGGATGAAATTATTACTCCTTCTCAATCAAACCATCCCTTATATTAGTCTTTTAATAACCTTTGTGTTTACGCTACTAATTATAAGACACCCAACTCATTTCCAACAAAACTAGTTCCTTCTTAGTTTATTTTAAGGAGCGCCATTAAATGTTAACACCACACATTGAAATATATTAAAACCTTTTGGACAATTATTAACACAACAATCTTCTTTGTTTTCTCTTCCGAAAAGAAAATATTAACGATAAAACTTTCACCAAGACTTCTATTCAAGTGCGAGAGATACGGTCCCAAAGATACGACTAGTAGTATTTCATGAAACAAGGTGTTAAATAATTCTTCCATTGTACCTCCCCAAACCCTACCTCTTTCAAAACAAACCAACACAATAAAATAGAAGAAAGCAAAAAGAAGACAATTCTTCATAACACTTGAAAGGTGAAAACAAAACTTGTCTTCATTTTTTTTTAGAAAAAAAAAGAAGTATTACAAAAACGCAAACTTTGGGAACGATTTGTTTTTCCTCTCTAGTGATTCAAAGAGTTCATGGGTATATTTACCCGAAATGTGTTGTTTCCTCTTTTACCACAGCGAGAATGTTCATGGGGGAGAGGGGATGTGGGTATTGTGTGGGTGGGGTAAGCTCACACCCACTCTCAAACTGTTTGGTGTAGGACGTAGAGGGGAGGGATAGTCGGAATAACCGGGATAGGAACGGGGTTGTTTTAGGAAAACTTGGAATACTCATACATTAGCACTAGTAGCATGCCAGAATGCGTGCTATGTCCATTGTTGTTACCACATAAATTATTACCCTCCCTCCCTATCTTTACCCACCCCACCGATGTTTTGTATAGGAGGAGAACGTATTTTGTGATGTATGGTTTATAGCAGAAGAGAGCGTCGCGACGCAACACTCCACTACGAAATAACCGTTAGTGGGTCGGTTACGGGGGGATTTAGGGGCGTGCTGGGAGATGGGGATGAAGTGCGAACATAGCGCACCCCTTCCCCCCTCGCCTTGACGCGACGCCCCTTACATGCCGCCCATTTCAGTCGCTGCTTGTTAGGATATCCGGGTGGCGGCACTCTTTCAGAGAAATGGGGAAACCAGCCGATGCCTGAATCGTATTATTAATCTAGTCCGCCTGAATCAGTGAGCTGGGGGCTGCAAACGTGAAGAGAATCTTCCAAATGGAGACCAAAATTATTTATGGACGATTTGATGTGTTGCGTAAGGAATTAATCCAAATACACATGTATAGATAAATCGTATTTTAAATTTTGATTTATTAAAAATATCATGTTTTATTCTTTTACTGTTAGAGCTCTGGATCCAGGGGTGAGTAACAATTTAATATATTTAATCTAAGAGAAAATATCAAAGGGACGATATGGGGAGGGAGGCAAATCACCAAAAGAGAGGGTCTATTATTACGAAGTCCTGGACTTTTAGAGAGCTGGTCAAATGGTACAGTTCCACAAGTTAAAAAAAATCTTATGGATATAAGAGACAAAGATATAANGATATAAAATTAAACACTTATGCCCATCTATAAATTACCAATCCATACTATGGATTAATGCATGTGTTAACCACCAGATGTGGATTCCTCAGGAGGAGCTTACGGTGGATACCGGGTTGTTAATTAACTCTATGTTAGTGTTATCGGCAAGACTAGTCTTCTTCCTCAGTTTACAGAAAATTGAATTTTATGATTTTATGACAACTGTTCCTATATGTAGACCTATTTGGAAACATTTCCTCTATTTGTATCATTGGTTTAGTCCCATCTGGTCCTTCGCTTCAATTTGTGTGAAACTTTTAAAGACCACTATTTTTCTATACAAAATTAAATTTGGTGAGTAAGTAAGGAGCCTAAATATTTATTATTTAAACTTATGTAATTCATATTATTCATTTCATTTTAATCTTTTAGTTACGTATTAATTTTCATGTGTGGTTTTTGTTTAGTGAAAGCGACCACTTTTTTTTAATGTTCAAATATAAGTCTAGTAATTCAATGGAAGGTGGTCGTTCATTGCTGAGCGTAACAAGATCGATTTAGGTGCCTGGTTGTTTGGAGGTAGAGGGATGCAGGGTAGTGTGAAAAGTTGGGGGTCAAACCTCAGCCTCTCAATAGTTGGTTATTGATCCACATTTAGATGTGTTCGTGTAAAAAAGGCTAGACTTGCAGTACCCATGACGATGGCTCAATCATTGTTTCAAGTAGAGCCACTGATCACTAGTCGTAGTTACACAAACGAGCCATAGATAAGCTAACAGCACCGGTGGGAATACGGATAAAGGTAAAAATCTCGTCCTGTTTGATTTTCCGGTGGCGTCAAGGTCATGGCTTGATGTACAGATCTAGTTTATTCTAAATGGTTTTCCACACTCCAGCTACGCCACTGCCACTACAGATACTGTAAACTATCCCTTCCTCATATTTATAACCTCTTAGTGTAAATATGCAGATGGCACGAAAACTTAGTAAGATGTGGAACCAACACAAATAAATGTATGCTAAGATATAGTTAGCAATACAGTAGTCATAACGTCGTATAGTGGTTATAAAAAATATAGTGGTAAATTTCAAAGCATCAATACAAAATTGGTTGTATACACACACGATTTTAGACACAGAATTTAAATAAATAAATAAATATTGTTATATAATGACAACATTTAAGATTTCGTGTTTGGTAAGTTAAACATTTAAGATAGCTTTAAAAATAATAATAATAGAAACAAAACACCATATGGTTGTTCGTAAAAAAAACCTTATAATTTTAGGGGTTATTTTTCTTCAAGTGAATCTATATAATATGCCTAACGCTTTACGAGCATGTTTGGTTCATCGTTCGTGTGTTTTAATAATAAATGCAAGGAAAGAAAAGCGTATGAAGATAGTAAGGAGATACAAATTGTTAGAGTAATCAAGAATACCAATAAAAAGTGTAAAAAGGAGTTGCTAAAGAGAGAATTAGTAGAGGGAAGGAACTAAATTTTTAAAAAAAGACGAAAAGGTAATGAGAAAATATTTCATGAATATAATAGTAACGTTTGTCCTTAAAATGTTGTAGCAAGTGAGGTATATAAATATTTATTTTATTTAAATACGTGAAACTAAGCTAATATAATTATGGAAAGTATAGTACATTTTTATCAGCTAGTATTCAAACTCTATCCAGTATTATTTAAGCGTGTCGAATGTGATGGAGAAAACTTTTTTTTTATTAATATATCTACTATTCAAAAACTAAACCTACATACTTTTAAAAATGTTATCTCGTAAAAATATAAACATTAAAGGTCTAATAAAAATTATATATATTTTAACTATTGGTATAAACATATAACAATATTAAAATAACTTAAATATTAAAATTACATTAAATAAGAACCACAATGCCACTAATAGGGTAATTAATTTAACACTACGTATCAAACCATTACTTGGGCTATGTAAAATTTTCACGAGATAATAATTATTATAAATATACAGAATGAGAAGTTTAATTTAAAAATGCACCAAAAATAATCTAAAGAATGATTGGGGTTTAATCCCCTTATTCTAGACCATATTCAAGAGCATTAAGTTTATATAAAAATAAATGATACATAAAAATAATACAAATGTTCTCATACAGTGTAGTTTGGAACAAAATTTTTAAAACTATGTATTCAGAAAACTACCCCTAAAGAATACTTCCTTCAGAAAAACAAACATCATCTTATTAATCAAATACACAATATTAATGTATATATTAAACAAAATTCTTCAAAATGTGATTTTTTTAATTGAAAAATCATTTATATATTAAACACCCCTAAGCTATTATATTTGTAAATACAAAAATATATTCTTCTTTTAATGAATCATTCTTTATTAAACTAATTATATTTTATTAAATAATAGCTGGTGCACCCAAAAGGGGACTATATAAAGTAGTTTTGTTATTTTTAGTTTATAAAATAAACCACATGGAATACTAAACCACATCTTAAATTATGTTTATGTGTTAATTACTTATTGGTTTAAATTTGATTCAAAACGCGAAGATAGGCTGACTAATACACACTGTCAAAAGATAGATATGATCAAAACAAGTTTTAAAAGCCATCGTTTATTTTAAAGTTTAAATTATAACTTCTCTAAACACACTACCTTAAACTCTTGCCTGTTGGTGCTAGTAAAGAAGAAAGAAGATTGTCACAGCATAAATAATTGGTTGCTAGGTTTGTAATTAAATCAAATCAAAAGTATTTTAAGATTTTTTTACCGCATTTAACCCATTTAATCTTTTTACCCCGTTTACACTTTTTACCTATTATACTCTTTATGCAATGTCTGCACTTTACCTAAATAAATAACCTTTTCACACTTTTATTCCCTTATTATCCTATTTACACCTTTTTACAACTCATTTACACTCTCTACCCCAGTAACCTTTTACCCTTTATTTACCTTTTTATCACTTTCAAACCTTTTGTGGTAATTTAAACTTTTAATATTTTTTATTTATTTTACCTCTTTTATCCTTTATACCCTTTTGTTTATGATTAACTTTACAGCCCTTTTTATCATTTTTATATATTTGCCCTTTTAATATTTTTGCTCAACTGTGCCATGTTTGGCCTTATGGACAGATTGATCATTTTTGAATATTTTTGCGATGTTTGCCCCTTTGGTCCTCTTTCCCTTTTATTAGATTTACTTTTATCATTTCTACCAGTTTTTGCCTTTCTGCCCTTTTTACTCAATTTTAAATTAATTATCTGGCTTAGGCATGGATACACATTTTATAGTAAAAAGGGTGGTAAGATACAAAAAGTTGTAAAACGGTAAAAACTGTATAAAGGGTGTACGGCTTGAGGGTTAAGGAGAGAGAAAAAAGTAAAAATATGTAGTGGTAAAATGTATTAAAACATAACAGTTATTTTTAGAAACAAATATTATTTAATAAATTATAATAGTATGGTGACTTTAGAAGCAGAGTTTATTGTATATATATCAAACACTTTTTGTTTTATCTCAATGACAACAAAACTACATTACAAATTGTAACAAATGTAGTATTACATCTTTATTTCTGGTGACGTTAATATTTCTTCATATTTTCAGTTTTTAGTTGATTAAAATAAATTTATCAAAATTTCAAAACTCTTGCTTAGAATCGCACATGTTCGTGCACAGGGGCAACCAATTTGTAAATTTAAGCCCTATGATTGGGATGGATACTACGCAAAGCTCATGACGGACACACAAACTCTTTATTTTATTAATATAGATTGCTATTTTGTAAAAAGAAACTTTTAAAATTATTTATATTCTAAGACTCCTTCCAAATACTAATTTTGAACCAAATAATTATAACTATTTCAAATATATTTCAATTAAAAAAAAATAAGTTCAACCCTAAACTTTTTTTTCACCAAAAAAATTTACTCTTTTGTGAGGGAAGACAAAGTTTATTTATTGCGTTTTGTGGTGTATGCTAGCTATTTATACTTGTCGTTGTGGCCAAGTGAAAACTCGCTTCGTTTCTTGTCCAAATAACAGGTTTAGAGGTAAACCACAGACTTGGTTTTAATAGTTGTGTATTTTTGTATAAATCTACAGCTCAATACCTTCAATAAAGAGACCACAACCACATTTTTATTACATCTGTTTGCCTGTCATAGTATCGTCCAAATATTTACAGAATAAAGAAAATTATTTTCTCCCTGTCAAGATAAAAATAAACACACAATGTAATCGAAACTTTTCTTCAAAAATTGTATCTGTTTCAGTGGCCGCATGGTCTAAGGAGTCACTATAGAAATGGCTAGACTGTCGATGACAGAGAGATCTGAGTTTGAATCCAAGTAGGTTTAATGATTAAATATTTGTCCACTCTCTCTCCATGCAAATGAGGTGACACTTCCTATAAATTCAAACTTCCTTACCCCTAATATATTAAATTAATTAGTAAATATGCATATAACCTGACCAGATAGTAAGACGTGGTGCTAGAACAATAAATGTATATGTTAACGGAAATGTGTGTATTCCAGGCATTCTATAGAATTGCTAGGAATTCTATATAATTCCAGAGTTGATTTGGCAAAGTATGAAATAAATTAGTTTTGCTGTTGTATATCATACTATTCGTAGGGAATGTATAGAATGACCAGTCATTATATATTACCTAGAACAATAGCTAACCTAACCTAACCTTACCTAACTACCCTACTTTAAAATAACCTAACCAACTTAATCCTAGGAATTAAGTGAACCTTCAAGAAAACGACTCAAGACTTACATAGAAATGGATAGAATAATTGATAACATATTCTAGGACTTAAAAAGATAAAATAATTGAAAATAAATATGAAATACAACAGCGAAACTAGTTTATATACATATATATATATATATATATAATTTGAAAGACTTTATCTTTTAACAACGATCGATATAACCACCACTATCCTTTCCCCTCTCAAAACCATTGTAATAATATGATCCTAAGTGGTTGTCTAAATCTTTTACGTAAGATTTTTAATGGAAAAGGCAATGGTTACATTAGATTAAATATCTTGTTTATGTCTTTGGCTCTATGAATAAGAAATATGGTCTTGACTATATTCACATTCACAAAATAAATACTACTTTTTTGTACTGTATTGAATCATCTGCTCATGCTATCCAAATATGACTAAGCAAATGGGGTAGGGATGAGAAAGATAGAATTTAGGAGACTTATGCTCTCATTTACTTGTATGGAAGGTGAGAATCCAGTTAGGAAAAAAAAATCCTTGGCATGACCAGCAGAGATTTGGACCCCAATCTCTCCGTCACCTGCAAACCAGACCTGTGATTCCTTAAGTTCATGTGCCCACCGATGAATTTTCCTTTCTATAAATAAGTTCAAAAGTTATTTAACCTTCATACAACCAAATTCAGTGAGCTCCACCCTCTCTATCTTTTTCTGTATATTGCTGAGCAACGATCCACTCTGACTTTTCCTCTTTATCTCCCGATTTCTCTTTCCTCTCTCTTTTATCTCTTTAAATCTGTCTATCCTTTTCATTTTGTTAACATTCAATCTATTTCTGACCACTTTTCCCCTTTTTATTCTCTTTTCCTTGCCTTTTTGCCTCTCTCTTTCTTCTCCTTCTATCTATTTCTGACAACTATCGCCTCTTTATTCCCTCACTATTTCTTCCCGTTCTGTCTGTCCCAATTTTCCTATCTCTCACCCCTCAATCTATTTCTGTCCCCTTTCCCTTCTCTGTTTATCTATCTCCTCATCTTTTCACTAAATTTTCCTATCCTCAGATATATATAAATATCAGATGCGTTAAGTAAAGTTTGGAAATAATTAAAATAGCCTATTATTTTGATTCATCTTTTAATGGCGTCTCATATTACTAAAACTATCTGTGTCTATTAAATAAAACCAATCTATACAATTTAAAACTAACAATAACAATATTTGAATGTTTCACAATCGTACACGTGACTTAAAAATATGTTGATTCCTACTCTTAAATCACGAATGTAACGAGACGCTTCATTGAAAACCGTCGGCCGGCACCGTCACGTGAGAATATCAACGTCCATCCCATACACAAAGGCGACATTTACATTCATGGCCACGCGTCGGTATTTCTATAGCGTCGTTTTGTTTCGCGATGAGTATGATTGTAACGCTCACGGATCTACGACGGACACGATATTTACCCCATTGTTGTTTCTTCTGAGTTGTTTGGTGGTCAAAGTGACTGAGGGGTAAGCGGTGGTGTTGCGACTGACATAACTTTGTTCACCTAGGTGTCATCCCCGAGGAAGAGCTTTCGATTTTAGTGCACACAGTTATTACATTCGTTGAGGAATACTTAGGATTTCACAGCTTCTTGGCCCCTTTAACCCCGTTCATTATGGTGCTATACCATGACAAACACTTGACTCGCCGATTTTTATTCACCTATTTCAATGTGTACATACCTGCCACGGTGGCTGAATGGTCTAAGGCGTCACTCTCGTATTAGACTGGACTGACGATGACAGGGAGATTGTTGCTTGATCCCGGTCGCGTGTACTGAGTGTTACTTTTTTCTAAATATTTTCCCACTCTTTCTCCATGCAGATGATGGATACACTTCCTTTAAATTAAACATTCCTGATCCCTAATACATTAGTGTAGTTAGTACATAAGAGGATAACTAAAATGGGTATTAAGACGCGGTTCTAAGATACATGCGTTTTCCCGCATAATACTTTCTTGTTTCTTTGTTTAAATTATAATTATATCTCGTAATATATTTAAAATATTGTTCTAAAACATAATGGGAAAAATAATATCATATTTACCTAACAAAAACAAAATATACCTTGTTACAGAAACATATTTTTTGCTATGTGCGTTTACATGTCCTAGTTTCCCAAAGCTCCATTTTAAAAATAAATGGTACGATGCAATGCACAGACTTTCTCTTACTTTTATCGTAAAATAAAGCTATTTAATAAAAACTCGTAAAATTTGTGTAACGAAATAATATACATTGTTGAAGAAACATTTCACCAAAGATCATAAATGAAATAATATACACTATTACGGAAATATATGAAAATAGGAACATCTCTGTCCACCAACGGGCATAACAATCATTGTTCTAATAATATTTTCAAAAGAGCTTCATAAAAATATATATTGGCTTGTATCTAAGAACTTATTGGTTTTATAAGAATATTTTTCAAATAAAATATTTTTTTTTTATAGTATCAAAACTTTACGCTTATAAAACTTACCATTAATAGTAATTTTCATTGGAAAACGAGAAATGACCATTCGTTTGTAATGTAAATCAATGCCTGGATATAAAATGAAATAAAAATGGTTCGTGGGTGATTATGATGAAATTGAATCGATCTATTTTTGACCTTCAGTAAACTAGCTTTGATTTTAAGGTTGGATAGTTAATTCCAAAAAATCCTTAACGGAGTCCTATGAAAACCCTAGCTATAATGTTTTTGCCCAACCGGTAAAATGTTTTCGGCTCTAGACAGACAGACAAACAGACAGAAGGCATATTAAAACCCCCTTTTTCGGTTTCAGGAGATCATGAAACAATGACATTTATTATTTATTTACTGACGTTCACAATACTTCTCTCTCTGAGGAGTCGAGAAAAAGCAAGAAATGTACATATTTTTTCTATTGTTTTTTTAATTGAATAATTCATTTCACTGAGTTTTATTTCTGTAGAATTTGAGAAAGATAGGTTCTAAACTTTTTTTTAATCTTCATATAACTAAATAGTTTTTTATGGTAAGGTTTCCAATTATCAGAATTATGTTTTTACAGTTATACTATAGCATACATTTTCCCTTCAGTAAGTTAGAGCGTTGAGGTTTTTTCTAGCAATAAAAAAAGTTATTTCTATTTACAAAGCTAAGCTATAGTCAACTAGAATCAAAAAACCAAAACTATTATTTATGATTTTTATTGAGGCTTACTCCATCTATATATATTCTAATAATTGAAAAATGACACCTGAACACGGGAATCGAACCCGGGACCTATGGCTTAGTACGCCGGGACTCAAATGTTTTACATAAATACAATATAGTGCAATTTATACTTGGGTTTTCTAGTGTATATAATTTGGTTTCACTTATATCACGGGTGTTGATCAAATATTTCCATTTTTAAACAATAGAGTGAGAAAGTCCGTGCGGAGCTCCGTAACATTTATTATAATTGTAAGGGAATACATAATTAAGAATCAAATAGCAAAAGCTATTATTTATGCTTTTTAGTGAGGATTTCTCCATTTAGATATATTCTGAAAATTGAAAAATGGCACCTGGACACCTGGATAATAACTGTACAAGTGGCAGAATTGAGCCAACTACCGAGTCGAATGTGGATGAGTTATCTGATAGCTCGTGATCTTATTATTATTATTAGCACCGCGTCTTACTACCCGTTCGGGCTATACTCACTTACGCTAATGTGTAATGGTAGGGTGATTGTGAGATGAAATGGAGGACCTACAGTTTAACGTGGAATCCGAACCACGGTGGGGGCCTGGCATTCTCCACATTCACAAGATGTCTTGTCAGAGGTGAAGGAGGGGTTTGGCAATCAGATAAATCTTTGCGGGGACCGAGGATTGAACCCCGGCCGCATGATCTTAATAATATCACACATTTGTAGCCGACGATTTCCGCAGGTCCATCATAGACTCTGCCTTAAAATATAAGTGAGAAATGACCCTGGGCACGGGATGATTCCTGGATAGCTCAGCGGTAGAGCATTAGCGTACTAAGCCAAAGGCCCCGAGTTCGATTCCCGTGTCCAGGTGTCATTTTTCAATTTTCAGAATCTATACTCTACTAGTATTAGCCGTCAACTTCAAACGTCAAACTTAGCCGGTTAAAGAGAAAGGTCGTGACTTACGAAGAAACCTATTTGGTTATTTGAGTCGGGTGTCAACTCAATGTAAGTCACCTATATAGTAAGTGCTGTTCTCTTGCTAATCCACACAGGCACACACTTAATCACATTAAGTCAAGCCCATAAATCAGGTCGCATCACAGTTTATTAAGGTTGTATCGCAAGTCAATAAAATACTTAAATATTCTAGTCTAGTGGTTCCCAAATTTTGAGTCACGACACACTGGTGGGTCACAACATTTTTATTTTTTGTTCAGTAGAACGCACGTTGTCGAGCTTGTACAGGTTTATGCATTTTTTCAAGCATGATTGATTCATTTTTAGTTTCATTTCCAGCCTGGGTATTTTATATAGTTGTCCCACAAAGCAGTGAAATATGTTATGTCACTAATATAACTCTCAGTAAGTGTTTGTTTATATATTTAGTATTTAAAAAAATATAAGAATATACGTAGAAACTTTATTTTGAGATTGATTTAACAAAGAAAATAGTTATGTTTGATCCAGAAATAGGTTCATGGCATGAATCTAAACAACTTCATTCATCTGATTAGTAGTGGCCCTTTGCAGAAACGAAGATTGAATAGTTTTTAAAAACATGATACTAATAATGCATATTATATTTTACTTAAACTGTCAAAAATTATGAACGAGATAATTTATTTTCCCATAATTTTTGGTGGTCCACTAAATATATATATATATATTATTTTTAAGTGGGTTGTAAGCCAGAGTAGTTTAGGAATCACTATTATAATCTACACAATCATTCTATAAAATCTTGCACAAAATAAGTTTATAAATAAAGAATGATTCATATGATATTATTTTTATTCACTAATTATTTTTGTCTTTTATAAATTCTACAAGTATTGACTCTGATTATATGGAAACAGTTATGAAAGGGTTACCAGAAACAGGACCTAAGCGTCATAGAGTATATTATAAATTGTAATACGATGCCAGGCTAAAGAGATACACAAATTTAAGATGGTTTGTTGTCTAAAATAACAACATTATATTTATTACTTTATTGGTATTTGTAATAGCTATCAATAGTATTAACTATAATAGATTCAATTTGAAGAACTAATTAGTAAATTATTTATTTTAAATTTGTGACTGTTAAATATCCCCTTATAGAAACTCATCATGTACTATATTTATAAAATTGGAATTCATATGAATATACTTCATTTAAGTGAATATATACTTTAAAATGGCTCCAATATGCTAAGACAAATTAAAATTGAGAAAAAGAATAAGATGTTTTCTAAATTTTAATTTTAATAATATTTCAGTATTCACACCAGTGAGCACTCTCTTGAAACCAAATCAAGGCATCATCAGAATTAATTTAGCAACATTTAAATATAATAAACCTATCTGAATTTTAAACTTATATGATCTATTTAAATTGAGCTAACTCTCCATTAAAACATAAATAATTTTATTTATATTTAAAAATGATAATTTAAGCATATAATTAAAAAATAAACATATTTTAAACTACTATTTAATACACCTATTTTTTTAATTAATGACTAATATATTTGCTTTGGAATACCATACAAAAGGTAAACATGAATGGATATAATTTTCTTTAATTCAGACGTATTTTTTATCACCCCTCATTGCTTTGAAAGGTGTACAAGAAACGCCAGTCGACAGTGGTTGTGGCAACATCTCATTTATATCCTCCTTTTGTTTGTGTTCTCCTATTCCAGTCTAGTACATGTGTATCCCATGGTTCCTTTACAAGGAAATGCAAATACGCAATTTCTTACCCCAACGATACATTTTGTCAGGTTTCCCCTCCCCTCATAACCTCTCATATTCAAATTTTGCACTCACATGAAGGGTAGAAAAGGGGTGTTTACCTCCTCTCGCTTCATTCAACCCCAACTAGTGCCCTTACAACAAACCTGACAAAGCTTATTCATGGTAGAAATCTTTCCATCACGAAGTCAGCGAAAAACAATAATAGTAATACTAATAATGACACGTAGCTTTCCGTTTTTGTATTAATGTTTCTAATGAGGGGGGGAGAGCAACTTACTCTCACCAATTAGCAGGTAAGTAATTAACAAGGGGTAGACTCATTCATTCGTGAGACACGAATCTCTATTCAACCCTATTTCAAGTCTCTTACCCCTTTAGGAGATACTCCCTTACGTATCGTAATGAACACGAAGGTTATGAACATTAAAATGAGTAAATACAAATTAAGCATTCTAAAATAGATAAAATATGCAAGAACAAGAAATGTGTTATTTTGGAAAACTCGGCTAATATAATATATAAATGAGAAAAGACAAAATCAACTGAATATGTAGTATTTGAAAATATTACCACTTCTGGAATGTAGAAACAACATAGTTGCGGCTAAGGTTGTTGTTCTTGGTCATCTACGTACTATGAATATGTGTTTTATCCTAATTATGAGCATGACATTATTTTTTTAACGTCCTGTTAAATGAAAACAGTAAACTATTTAAAATGTGTCTATTCAATTACATCAGAATTCAGATAAAAATTTTTGTTGCACTCTAAAAAGTTGGCTGAAAGTAGTTATGGCTTTATATATATATGTCAAGTTCATTTAGAGAAAATATGGACAAAAATAGATACGCTCTCTTAAGAACTGAGCTTACCCTTGATAGACAGATGCTAAAAGGATAAACTTAAAATGTTGGCTTAAAACTTTAAATAAACCACTAAAAACAAGATGAAAAAAATATCAATCATTTTTGTAAGAACGAACTGTACAAACAGCATCTGAATATAGCTGTAAAAAACAAAAGTCGATTATATTGCTCTCCATGTTTCTTAGAAATGTCAACAGCATGGCGTTTCAGTCTAATGACTTGTCAAGATAATATAACGCTAATTTCTAGAGGAAAGATTTGATAAAAAAGGGAATAGAAAATAACGACCTAAGCTAAATTAAATGCAAAACATTTACACAAACTGAAAATCAGATAAGAAATAAACGTAAAATCATAAGATTATATAATTGTGAGAGATGAAAGCGTTAGTTCATCATAAGTGACTTATTGGTACAAGTAAATGCACAATTTTAAACTAATTAAACACGTTGCCTCAAGAACAATTAGCACAAAATGTTGGGCAATGCAAATCTGAGAATAAACCTAAATTTTTAAAAAGTCGCTTAATAGTTTTATAATACTTAATATATAGTGTATCTATTTTAAATAGATATTATAAATTATATCCAATTAAATAATATAATAATTAAATATTTTTTTATTTCTGATTAATCTTTTACTTGGTTTTGCTTATCATTGGTTGAAAGTTAACAAATTGGCACTACGGTTGAGTTAATATTATTAGTAGATAAAACATAATAAATATTTTTAATTCCAAAAAATACCATAGCATTCTTTTTGCGGAGTTAAAATTCCATTTAAACACACACTAATTTGAAATTAATTGTGAGAGCTATTGATAAAGTCGGACTCCCAACGTTTAAAAAATATCTTTTTTTAAAATTTTAATAAACGATAAGTTTTGACAGCCACTTTAATAAAAACCATGTTAACTTTATGTTAATACAATTACTCTTTATATTCACCCATATTAATAACCTTACTGACTATCCACGTATTTATACTAAATGGATAGGTGTGAGTCATACATAATTTATTGTAAATGTACCCTCATTGTTGTTGAGGGACGATGCAAAGACATTTAGAAAATATTACTTCAGTACACTCAAAAGGGATTAAAGCACTTTCCTCCATCAAATTAGATAAGAATCACACATCTGTACAAGTATCCAGTGGTGTGGGTCATATTTAACAATGTGTTTGTTGTATTTTTGAAAGAAAAAATAAATCAAATTATGAGTCTATGACCCTAATAAACGTTAGTGAAAATAAACCCATACTTGAATGGGATTATTTTGAAACTGATATAACTCAATCCAAATAAATGAATTAAAATGTATAAAACACTCCACTAAATATGAAATTATTTTATCATTAACCTACTGCCAAAATAAATATAATTTCAAACAATAAAATGCACTTTACCTGATAAAACGCTCTTGACTGAGTGATAGAGGGGGATGAAGGGCACTGATAGTGGATTTCCCATTTCACCATTCACCTTCCCGTAGAGCAATGCGAGTATGTATATTTTTTTGTTTCAATCCTCTCAACCTATTATATATTCTATAATCTAGAGTGTCAAATAAATTAGCCGTTTTTATATCGAAACTGTTTTTTCCTATATATTTTTTCATCCCTGACCTAAATAGGCCCAGTAATCAAACCTATTCGATTGCGTGTAAAAGGTGGGTGGATACGAGAGGGGTGTAAAAGGGGTCTAGCAAATGACTACCAGAAGCCTCGCTCGTATAACTTCCAATCAGCACTCAACAGCGGTAAAACCAGGCCAGACCACTCGATTCGTTAGATTAGACCACACTTTTTTACCCCCTCTCTCCGAATCGGAAACTTTGTCTAACTATCTACAAGTCTGCAGCAAAAAGGAATGGGTGGAGGTGGTGGTGGTTGTGGTGGTTTTGGGGGATTGGAAATGAGGGGGTAAAGAGGGTGGAGGAGGGTTCATCGCCTTCCCTAGTCCTCCTCATCCCTCGGTAAATTCATTAGCGCCAAACTCAATTGAAGTAAAAAAATGGGGGTATAGGGTTAGTGACCTCCTTTCGTCATCAATATGATCAAGTGAGTGTAAATCAAGGTCCAGAAAGAAAAAAAAAACTTTTTTGAAACTTTTGACGAAGAAAATAAAAATAGAAAAGAGAATGTGGAACGAAAGTTTCTTTTCAAAGTGACGTGCTTCGAGGGTGGAAAGATGTCAGTTTAGAGGGAGAGGAGGAGGTAAGAGAATAAAAACGAAGGGATTGGGTGTGGGGGCGGAATAGGAAGAAGAAGAAGAGAGGTTAGGATGGCGATGAAGTTAGTGGGGATGACGTAAATGATTTTCCGTCAGATTGATAAAGTCGAGGCAACTCATCAAGGCCTTGTCCAGATGGCTCGAGCGGTTAACCCATCATCTGCACCACTTACTGCACCCAAGGGGGAAAGAGAGGGGAAGGTAAAGAGGTGAGGGGGGAATCCTGTGCGTCGGGAGAACATACCACCCTCGAGATAAAAATGGACAAGGGCTTTCGGTTTTACGGGTAGCTGCACTCGACGAAGAGAACAAGGGTTTGTCTCCCTTTCTTAATTTTCTACGTAAGTCAGGATTCATCGTAAGGTCGGAAACGGTTTCAGTTAAGAATGCCGATATCTTAGCTCAGTAAGAAGCACAGTTAGCTACTGATCAAAAGGTCCCAAATACATTTCCAGGTATAGACAAAAAATATTTTAATTGATTACATTGGAAATTTCTTTATAACATTAATGAATAAAGAGAAATGAGACCAAAATGTTGTGCCTCTCATTGAATTAAATGGGTTTGTTAGCACTATGATGATATATTGTCAGTTCATAAGGTGCATGTCAAATATACAAAATAAATAGATACACTATGTTAAGAAGTGGAACTTATTTTTTAATATTTTATCAACATTTTGATTTTTAATTTATTTACATATTGTGAAGTTTATTGGAATAAAATTGTATACAAGTTTAGTAAGTAAAATAAATATTTTATTTTAAATTAACCATATTGATTAAAATGTACATAAAAATTAACAGATTCTTATTCGAAAAGTAATTAAATAATATTGAAAAACGGTTAAACCCATTGCTAAATATAATATTTTTTCGTTCAGATATGGAAAAATATGTTTAATTTAATTTCAAATTATGGATATTTGACACATTTTCACAAGGCTTAGTGGAAATTGTATAACTTAATTTAGTAACAACAATAAAGGACTGATTTTAGATTAAAAATAAATTATTGTATGGTGCCAGCTGAAAATAAATTGAGAGTTTTTGCCACATTAGATCTTTGAAAATCTTAATCGAAATCATTATCCTCCCAAAACACGGGAAACGGTTTTGCCATAGTTCGTAATTTTCACGGAAGAAAATCATATTTAAATGATTTACATACAAAATTACAACAATTCAAAAGAAAAGTGTAGCTCTGACAAGAAATTTGGGACGAAAAAAAATTGTATAAAAATTTCAAGAAAATAAAAGTATTAACAATTGTAAAAATGAAGAAAGAAAGTTATTTTAAAAACAAGAGATATATTGGGGTTCTCTAAATGAAAAGATATATATTTATATATACATATAATATTTTCATAAGCACTTGCGTAGTTTTGTATAATTACATTTGGTAAATTTGTTCAAATGTTTGTTATTATCACTTTGATTAAATTTTAGAGTATTTTTTTTAAACTTCACTGCTATGGGAAATCAAAAATTCACCCATACGTTTAAACACCCTCAAAATTAGATCTACTTCAGCCCTACATAATTAGTGTTTTGACTTGTGATCTATGAATTTATACATATATAATATTCACCACACTAATGGATTTTTATATAAAGAAGTTAGAATTCAGATGATGTGCTCCAATATTTGCGCTCAGAGATATTGAACACCATTAATAGCAACCACCTTGGTAGCTACTCCTGAATATAATTCAAGCCCCACTAACTGTAGAAGCAAAACCAGACAAGACAAAGCTTCCTTGTGGCCCCATGAGCCCACTTGTATAAAAACCCGGATAGTACGGACGGACAGAAATATATATAATTCGGTCATGGAAAAATTCTCATATTTACTGTTGTACCTAGCGTAAGCGTTGCACCAAACTTTACATCTACTACTACTATTTAAATTAGAAAACTTAACATTTCAATTTCACAAGAGATTTATTTAGTAGACATAAAAAATGGTTACATTTTACAAGTTTTACAAATAGGCAGAAAATGATAGCATATTAATTCTCTTCTCAAGTTAAATATCCTTGAGTGATTACTTGATTACTTGCAGTGACCTGGGCAACACAGTGACCAGTCAAGAGGCAGTAGAATTTCTAAAAGGAGAGTAATATGAGAATTAGTTAAAGCAAATATAGAACAAGTTTACAGTATAACATTTACACAGTCTCACTCGACAAGGTTTAGTGTTACTAATACAGTTGGATAGTTGGCTGGTGAATCCAGCTGGATGATGGCTAAGGGCCAGAAGTCATTAAAGTACTATGGCAGGACATTTTCCCTATACGGTACTACCATGCATTCAATAGTACATCAA
>CABFOV010001864.1:17785-47197 GCA_902141375.1 Timema poppense | reverse complement strand
AATAAAAGGACGCTTATTGTGACGTAACTATAAAAGATAGAGACATGCTGTCGCGACATTTTTTATAGATAGTGATGTGTCCTGAAAAATTGTAATACATCATTTTGTTCTATCATTAATAGTTTTCGCAGCGCACGCGATTGAAGGAAGTTTTTTGTTTATTTTTTTACACCTTGGGTTAGATTATTCAAGTTTTAGTAAGCATCTCTTTAATTTTTTGAAAATGAAACATAGCCTATGTCACTCGGAAATAGTGTAGCTTGCCAACGGTGAAAGAAATTTTTAAATCGGTCCAGTAGTTTCGGAGCCTATTCATTTCAAACAAACAAACAAACAAACAAACAAACAAAAAATCAAATCTTTCCTCTTTATAATATTAGTATGATATATATATATATATATGAAATATATATATATATATATGGAATATATATATAGGGCCTATTTATATAATTATGACCTTTCATAACATTATTGACTACTACAAATCATTTAAACGCACATATCTACCAAAATCGGTGGTCACACGGACTAATGTTTAAGATAATATTTTTCTTAAATGTCTGCCAATGACGAGGCAGTCAGGATTCTATTCCTGTCTGAATATACTGAGGGTGGTTTTTCTTGAATTGTTTCTCAATTTCTTTCTGTAAATAAGTTCGGGAATTTCTTATAAATTCTACCTTACTAACCCTTAAACCATTCGGGTATTATTTTTTATTCGTATAATCCGAATAAGTATCAAGACGTGGTTGATAAAGGATGCTAAGGTTCTTAAAATCCTGAAATGTCAGATCAACGAGAGGTTTAAACGAATATTAAATGAGCAGTATATATTGTTTTAAAGACAAGACAACCGTCAAGGTAATGATAGAAATGGGATTCAAAGATGGGCAATATTTAGCAGGGTGCACGCAATATTTTGAATGTACACATACATAAACGCATAGTTGTAAAATTCGATTAATCATTCGGAAGTCACAAAATGACCGCCTAACCTAAGATTACATTCCTATGTTGAGTCTGATAGGTTGACATCCCAATTCCAGAGAGGGATGAACGCTTGGTAAATGAACCGGATTTTATCAAGTGATAAACTAGCTTAGTAGTAGTTCTGTTGTGTTCTATAGTTCATCAGGGGATTTACCTCTGCATGATTTAGTAATGATCAGATATAGGATATTCTATCAACGGAGTCATTATATTCAGATATATTTTATATAAGAGTAATTAAATTATTGTATACTTTTGGAACCAAAAGAAGACTAAACTGCTTACCCCTAATGAGATTCAAAGTTAAAATATTCAGAAATGGTTGAACATTAATTTCTAGAGCATAACATTTTAAGGATAGTGACCATAAATCAGGCCAATGGATAATTTTAAAACTAGCCTCGTTGTGTTTACATCTTCAGAAAGGCTATAGGTTTTCTTTGTTTAGTAATGAGCTGTCATATTTTTATATCAATGTTGTTTAAACAACCCTTTCTCGTATGATGCTGGTGCATTTACAATATAATTGTATTCCATTTATTGTACGTGTATTTTCCATTAAATTAATAATAAAATTAATCTAAGGGAATATAAGGTGAAGGTTGAAATTCATGAGGATGGACGTCATGTGTCTGAAAAGAAGATGATAAACCACAGTGCACAATAGTCCCCAGTGTAACCTTCAATTACCTTTAATGAGAGCAAGCTTTACTTACTTGTTACACCATTTAGCTAAAAATATAAATCCATAATGGAATAAAGCAAGTTGAGAGTACTACAATTCGGGGTAAACTAAGTGCACCTATTCGGAAATCCCCTCGCCAATATTCATTCTCGGTCCTCTCAGCTCAGATTCAAGCATGTCACTGATGGGATCGAACAGCAATATATTTATAGGGATCAGACTAGGTGTTTAGTATTTGGTGAATGCTGACAAAATAAATTAAATCAAGTCTATTCCTGATATTTAATATTGAAAATAGTCTCTCACACTATATAAATATGTTAAAACGAACCGTTTTTGTTTCCTTTGAGACCAATACTTGAATATTAAATACTAATATAGTGTGTGATATCAGCTAAAATTAGTATGTATGAAATTAAGTTAAATCATAGACAGCTCTGATTGGTTTGGTTAATGTTGGTGGCATGGCAATGTCAATATAGTTACCACCTCCGGAAGACAGGTTGTTTGTCATTTATAAATACAGTAAATTTTAAAATTACATATAGAGGAGATCTCGCTTTTCAGTTAGTATTTCAGAATATATTTTGTAAGTAGTTATTTGTAAAATTATAAAAAGAGATAGTTACAATCGCCACTTTTATATATAACGTGTTTTTAACTTTACGACTAATTTTTATCATAATGACATGTCACTTATTCATATTACACTCGTCGCACCTGAAACATGTTATAACCAATAATAGGCACATTTCTAAAAATACTAACCAGCATGCAAACTAAATGTAAACAAAACATTAATTAAAATATAATGCTACAAATGTGGTTACGTAACTACTAAAGTTTTAACAAAATTAGTGCTGTGATCAGGATGATACTTTATAATTCGTGCGAAGAAAAGGATATGGAGGTATATTCTACTGTTTTATGGTTAAGAAAGAGAATAATAAAACTGTTTTGATAGAAAACCATGATATAGTATTATAAGTTATTAATGGTAGTGTCAGGAAATACTACTAAAAAAAGGTACTGTTATCAAGACCTAGTAATATTAAATTAATAATTGTCTGTCACAACCTACCCTCGTGGGATTGATCTGTCAGAATAGCTTGCGGGAGGGCTAAGGTTTCAAGTAAGGTGATTGCGTGGTTTCGAAATAATATGCAGGATTTAGAATTTTGGTTTAGTAGTAGTTACTAAAAGATAAAGCTAAGTGTGATGTTAGATGAAAGATAGATAAATAAAGAAACTGGATGTCCACGCTTGTGAAAGAACTGCCTTAACTTGTGAATAAATAGACCGATGAAGTTGAATGTTAGCGCGCGTGACCTATACACCGGTACCCTGGGCTCAACGGATGCCCTCTAAGTACAAGAGCTAACGGTGTCGTCTGCTACGGTACGGCGGTAAACAATGTGACCACCTGCAATATAGATGGACTTGTGAGAACCCAGCCCCATTGCCAAAAACTAAAGGTACTTATACCACGCTATAGCCCCTTTTCTGGAAAACTAGTTAAATTATTGATATGAATTGTCAGTGATCTCCTGTAACCTTTCTAGTACGTTAGATACTTCCTAAATACAAATAAAGCAATTTTATTACGATCATCCACTCGAGTTATTTCAATCAAATCAAACCTTCAACTATGATCAGTGGATGTGACATTATTACAGTTGTAGCGACATGGCCACGATGTCATAAATACCAAACGCTGGATTTATTGACAACCAGTAAAAAAAAAATGAATCAAAATTCTGAGTAATTTTGCTTCTCCATAAGGAATACATATTCTTTTCAAAAATAAATTCACAAACCTTTCCACGTAGTCCCCTTCCGACCGGGCGATTTTAGCCATCTCGCTGAAGACAAAGATCCTGGACGACCCCCTGTACCACTTGATGCTGTGAAGATTTCCACATTTCTCCATGTCGACGCTGCACGGGAGCCTTATCGTCTGACCAACCAGTCCTGAGATATCCAACTGTGGTAGACCTGGTAGAAAAAAACAAACAAAAAAAAGCTATTGTTAACACTTTGGCTTCCCGATATTTCAGTGAAATACACAAGCTAAAAAAAAGAGGTCAATATGTTATAATTGGCTATAAGTAGTTCCTTCAATATAGGTTAGTCTGATAGTGGATAACAGGCACGACAAGTACTTAAACCGGTTCATTACCGTACCAGAAGTAAAATAACACATTATTTTGGTCTCTTTTACAAATTAAAAACAATTAAATCAAATAAATATAGGGAATAAATAAACACTGAAATGAGACGCACATGATTAAATAATTCAATTTAAATATCTATAAAATCACTATCTGACTCTCTATCTGTGAAAATTATTTTATAAAAAAGAATATATGAGTGAAACATTCCAACATTTCGAAGAGGACAAGACTTGAGTGGACCAATGATAAAGTTAGTGAAATGTTTTCAAATAGGCCTACATTTTGAAACACAACAAATTAAAATTCATTTGTCAGTGAGCCGAGGAAAAAAGAGTAGCTGTGCCAATAAAAATAACATAGTTTTAAATGAATTACCTAGTATATATCGATAATATCCTTCAGAGACAACCTTATCTGGTGGATAAAGCATGCATTAATGCTTAGTATGAATAGGTATTTTAATGGCGCTCATTCTTATTTCATTTTATTTCATCTATAACTGTTTGTTCAAACTTGCTAACATAGAATCATGGTTGGACTCTTAGAAGTCCTATGTCAATAGTCCTCCATCATCACGCCCCTCCCGGTAGGCAGTCTTGATAGTATAATAATACTTGTTATTAGCACCCAGTCTTACTGCCCATTCGGGTTACACGCACTTACGTTAATGTGTAATGGTAGGGTGATTGTGAGATGAAATGGAGGACCTACAGTTTAACGTGGAATCAAGATGTCTTGTCAGAGGTGAAGGAAGGGTTTGGTAATCAGATAAATCTGTGCCGGGACCGAGGATTGAGCCCCGGACCTCAGCACAGAAGTCTGACACCTTACCCTTAGACTACCAGGTCACCTTTATAATAATATAGATAGGTTATTTTGTAAAATACGAATATATTTGTATTTTAATAAGCGATTAATATAATAATTCCCTTAATAGTTATCAGAGAGTATAACCAAGTTATCTAATATAAGAATGCAGAATGAAGAGGTTAAATTTACTGGGTTTGAACCTAAATTTTCCAAAATATGGGGTTAAATTTATCAATATGCATGGGATACGTTCATTACGTTTTTTTCGGTGTTAACTGAATCACTCCGTAATAAGTTACAGTCAATCATTCCGTTATAGTCCTGTAAACACATTAATGGATTTGAAATAATATTGGTTTCTAAGTAGAAATATAATATAATATAATATAATATGATAATTTAAACTTACTAATATTGGTAAAATTTGAAGCCGATTCAACTGATACTACATAAAATACAATATTCATGAGTACTAGTCTACTATAAATTATTAAACACATTCTTTTTTTTATCTAAAAGATTGACATTAGATTAATTATTTATTCACTTAATATTAATTAATAGCTATAAAATAAACACAATAAAAAACTGTAAATAGCCTTACAATCCATAACAAAAAACAACGTACTTTATTTACTATTTTTTATACGGTATTTACATTAGAGTTGGTTATGCCTATAGACGTGTTACTTTTAGCTAGTGCATTACTAGTCTACGCAAGTATTGACCACCATTTATCTTGGGGTTGCGACATAAATTGAGCTACTGCACCTGTGTAGACTTTTACCTCTAGAGAGACAATTCAAATCTACACGCCTTGCGCTGGAACATGCCAATAACTTCTCTGAAGTAGTGACGTCATTTGGGGAAAATATATATTTCAGTTTTCAAAACTCTATGGTCCTGTTGAATGCGTATTTTATACGTGATCTAGGAATAATAAGAATATATTCTACTTACATTAATAAATCAGGAAAGTAGTTATGCCTAATTTTTATTAACGCCTATTTTATAATGATTTTATCGACCATTAAAGAAGGTTGAGTCGAAGTAAAGTCATAATGGCATAATAGCTATATTAGTAAATATTTTAAATAATATGGGAAAGCATGTAGCCTAAATTGCTTACAAAAATAAAGGCTATGTTGTTTTACGGTTGTCAAGCGTGGGTTTGTCATAAGAAACACAGGAAGAGCATGGTGAATGCGGTTGGAATGAGATAGCTAAGAAACGTATGTGGAAAAACTCTTATAAACAGAGTCAGCAATGAATGAGTGGGGTTTGAAAAGGAATACAATAGGTCAATGTGAAATACGTGTCTTAAGGTGGTTTGAGCATATTGATAAGATGAGTATGGATTGGGTGACGAAACAAATATATGAAGATAAATTGTATGGATATAATGGTGGGAGTAGGCCATATAAAGTGTGGCTAAATGTTGTAGATGAATATGTGAAAAAGAGAAACATTAAAGGTTTTAAGAATAAAAGAGCATGTACGCCTCAGTGTATGCAGTATGGATGTTCTTGAAGAGAAGGAAGTATGGAAGGATAGGGAATTGTGGAGAAAGTTTGTGAGGATGGACTACGTTTGAAGTTATTTTGGAACTATATTCACAGTTTCTTTCCTACCCCGTAAGGGAATGGCGTGATTATGTAGGTAATGTATGTATTGTATGTATTTATATATGTATTGTATGTATTGTATGTATGTATATGTATGTGTGTGTATGTATGTATATGTATGTGTAGGTATGTGTGTATGTATGTATATGCATATAAGTATGTATATATGTATGAAAGTATGTATGTATATATATATGCATATATGCATGTATTAATGTATGATATGTACCTATATATGTATGTTATGTATATATGTATGGTATGTATATATGTGTGGTATGTATATAAGTATGTATATATGTATGGTATGTATATATGTATGATATGCATATATGTATGTATGTATATATGTTAAGAGGGTAAAAATCAATGTAAACAGAATAGAAAAGTATTACCAATTTAAGGAAAACGATTATGTCATTGCATAAGTAACCAAGTACACAACAGTTACATTTTAAAATGAAGACATCCACACATACATTTTTTTTTATAAATAAGTAATTTAATTACATTAATAATTGTTCTTTAATGTAAATTTAGAGATTTATTTAAAATTTAAAGCTTCGAAATATTACCTTGATCTTTAACAACGTAATTTATCTTCCGTAAAGCTTTGTGTATGAAACGGCGCTGGCTTGTGTGTTGAGTGACATCATAATCTCAACCAGTCAGATGTTTTTCTTTATCTTTCGCTACCTTCTATTATATTTATATTGGTATAAATAATATAGTAAATTATGAAAATGAAATAAAATTGAATAAAATGAAATGAAAATAATAAAACAGTTTGTGTTTACTGAAGCTAAAATATCTATACCTCTAAATTAACAAGTGATCCAAGTTTGCATCAACCACAAACAAAAGGGTCAAACTTCAATAGTTTGTGCGAAAGGTCTCTACAAAGAGCATTCACGTGAAATGTTTATAAACCATGTAAATTAACAAGAGCCATTACATCTGTAACTCTAACAAACAGAATATTTAACGTCTCCCTTTAATACATATTCAGTGACGCTGTTAAAAGGTTACACAAAAAGGTTTACAATTCAATAGATGATGAAAGAACGTTTCCAACTACCTTAGCGGACACGTCATGTTGGTTGACAGTATATTTATTATAACATGCAATTCTGAGAGACCACGACACTCGATTATATCAATAATTTATTAGACTTTGAAAAAAAGAGTTTAATCCACTCTGATAAACTAAGAATTAAGTCACTTTGATTAACTGAGAGTTTGTTCTACTCTGTTATAGGTTATACTAAGAGGTTGTTCTACCTTGCTATACTGAGAGTTTGTAATTCTATATTATAGTGAGAATTTGTTCTACTCACTTATACTGAGAGTTTGTTCTACTTAGTTATATTGAAAGTTTGTTCTACTTAGTTATATTGAAAGTTTGTTCTACTCAGGTATAATGAAGGTCGGTTCTACTCGGTTATACTGAGAGTTTTTTCTACTTAGCTATACTGAGAGTTTGTTATACTGAAAATTTGTTCTACTTAGTTACTGAGAGTTTGTTCTTCTTTGCTATACTGAGAGTTTGTTCTTATCTGTTATATTTAGAGGTTGTTCTACCTTTCTATACTGAGAGTTTGTTCTTCTCTATTATAGTGAGAGCTTGTTCTACTCAGTTATACTGAGATTTTGTTCACATTAGTTATATTTAAAGTTGGTTCTACTCAGTCATAATGAAGGTTAGGTCTACTCATTTATACTGAGAGCTTTCTACATTCACTTATAGTGAGAGTTTGTTAAACCCTGTTTTACTGAAAGTTTTTTTATTCTGTTATAGTGAAAGAATATTAATCTCTGCTAGATGCATGCTTTCCTCACACAAATCCTATACTCCCTAGCGAAAACCATACAAAAAGTTGTAAAAGAACAATATAAATCCATATAAAAACCTGTAAATATGTCATGACCCATGAGGTACTAGCTTGCTTTTACACATGTTAAATAAAACATATTCCAGTTCCAGCTTGTCATTTTTGCACCAACAACTTGATCAACCAAGGGGGGGGGGGGCCGTCCTTCACTTCATATCCGAAAGTCACGTTTCGATTCACTAGGAGGAAAATATTGGGTCTTCACTTGAGTAGATGGAATAGGATCCATTCAGTGTTTATAATAGCTTGCTCCTAATTTTAAATAAGCTTTAATGAGCTATTAAAAATAATTACAACTTTCTTAACGTTCAACGCAGTTCTGGATTAACACAGTAGCAAAAGTATAATATGCTACGGGCCTCACGGTTCAAGGGACCTTAATAGAAAATACAAGATTAAATAAGTAAATTTAAAATTGGTCTGGTTAAAATGGATTTATTTGTTTTTATTTCTTTATTACATTACGCGCAAATACTTATTATTTCTGTCAAAACCAGGCCAGGCTAGAACCGTCTCTGAATAATGTACTGTACTGACTTAAGTGGCTGAATAGTAAATGAAACTATTGAATAGCTTTACTTTTCGTTTAAATTACTTATATTTTAATATATATAACCTTTTTAATAAATTTGGGGTCCCTATATAATATTATGCTACAGGCTCCCCCATCCGGCACTGGTTCCACGAATCCTTTACTGGCACAACGCAGTATCAGAGCAAATCAGTCCTGTTACAGTTCGGTATCAGGATTGTATAACAAACAATTGATAGCTCAGTGAATTTTTACTACTGTCTATTTTCAAAAGCTTTTGATATGATTGTTTCTGTGTGACATACCTATTTGTTGGAATCTGTTGACGGTTTTCAAGCGTCATTTACCAACGCATAGAATGAGTTCCATACGCAGCTTCCAACATCCTCCACCTTAATAACCTTAAAATTAACATAGACACAACATCCAACACCCGCACCCTTAGTTCATTATTGTGAAAGGGGAAAACCTTTCGGCCGTGCCACGAATATAATTTGGGATCCCTAGATTATTAGGTAGATACTCTACTCACTGAGCTAAGGCGGCGGTCACTCAATGCATTATCAGGGTGCTATAACAAGTTATCACAGATTCGGTGAAGTAACAAAGCCATATCGTAAGTAATTACTCCACAATGCAGAATCAAGGTACAGATCTCCCTTGATTCTCAAGAAAATACATATATTTTTGTTAAGAAGCTTATACTGGAAGGCCTTATTTCGTACCAAAATCCTACTGTCTAGTAGTATTTTGGTAGGATAAAAGGCCTTCCAAAATGAACCTCCTTCTATGGAATGACATTTATACTACAAAAATACTACCGGTATATACACTATAATTGTGGTATGAAACAATATATTTCAGAACCAGCTTCCTAATAAAATCAGTATATAAAGAAATTACAAAACGTACCACTGCTGAGGCTTGAGATAAAACGTTGAGAGTTGTGTAGTGGGGAAAAACGCATGGGCGCATTTATCAACAAGGTGTAAGAAAATAATAATTCACATTTATGTTATTGACGTTATTGTCAACCTTCCCCCAGAAAAAAATTAATGATGTTCATATTTTATTGAGATTATATTCGCGTTTCACATCCAAATAGATTTAAATGGTTTTTATTTATTTAGTGCCAATTGTCATCAAATAATTGATAATAAACAATTAAAATAGATGGTAAGATGCACTGCATATAATTCCTCTCTCTTTATGTCAGAATATATACGTCTACCAAAAACTCGTAAGATTTGTGAATAGAGATAACATAGAATATTGCGCACCTCAGCGGAATAGTTAGCGCTAGTTTTGTGTTGAGCTAAACTGCCGAGTATGGTGAGAGCAAGGCTAGAATCTTGCTCGGGTGAAATGGGGATGGTTTTTCCTAAATGGTATTACACTCTCTCTCCACGCACATGCAAGTTAACTTGCTCTATATTCAACCTTCCCCATTCCTATCCCATTAGCGTAATTAGTAATTAAGCGTATAATCCGAACGGGTAGTAAAACGTGGTGCTAAGTATTATTATCAACATTAATTATTAAAGAAACACACTACCAATGAGAATAATTGAAATAATACACACTGTTATAGAAACATTGAGAAAAGAGGAGCAGCTACGTCCACCAAGGAGTAGCATAACATTCAATATATGTTTTAAAAGAGCTGATTACAACATATGATACAATTGCTGTTAGCTCAGAAACCATTAAACTTATAAAAATTAAAAATATTTCTTACTAAAGATTTTTATTTTAATAATATTACAACTAACAATGCTAAGTTATTTCGTATCTCAAATAGTTGTGGAGGTGATTGAATTTGAAAATTCCCGCTATTTAAATAATTAACCCTTAAACTTATTTTTATGGCGGAATGAGATTGCCATTTGGTTTTTAATGTTAAACAATGCATGAATACAAGATTTTTTTAAAATGCGTTAGAGGGTAGTTTTGATAAAACATATTTTTTATATTTTTATATTTGAATAAACTACTCTTAATTTTAAGTTTAGATATAAAATTCCAAAAAAACCCCAGGGGTATCTAGCCTAATCGGTAAAATGGCTTCGGATGTAGGCATTGATACAGACATTTAGACAGACAGACGGCATTGCGAAGACTACACTTTCGGTTTCAGTAAGTCCATTAAACGGTGACATGTATCAAAATCTAGAGTTCAGTTTTTCTTGACGATCATAATACTTCTCTTTCCAAGGGGTAAATAAATAGTAATACAAACTAATAATCATTAGATTCCCCGGTGATTGTTTAGAGGGTCATTTCACTCTGTTTCCATTCCATCTACACACTGAATTATGAAAAACTACAAATGAAGGAGTATTTTTAGTATTTTTTTAATAGAAATCTCATTTGACGAGTAAAGTTATAACAATAAATGACACAGTATCTACCTCCAGCGACGTATGCCCCAAGAGGAGAAACAATATAACTAGCGATGAAGGCTAAACATAACCATTTGCCAGGTTCTCTTGAATAATTTAATAGTTAAAAATCTGATCCGGGTTGAATTTTTTTGGTTAATAGTGATTAGAGTGCAAATTACCAATTCTGCTTGACATTCGAAGTTCAAACAACACGTTAAAAAATAAAAACAATTTGAATGATTATATTTTCTATTTATTTTTAATGTGAAAACGGAAAGTAAGGAACTAAATATTCATTTATAGAAGAAGAGCGTAATTATTTATGCACGTGCATTTATTTAAGAATTGACATGGAAACTAGCACTAACGTATTTATGATCTACTAAACTAACTAATATAAAGAGTAGGAAAGAGGGGGTAGTTACAGGAAACTTAAAATCAAAACAATTAAGCCGTAAGAAAATAATAACAGTGAAGTTAATATGTTGAAAATCAACCCCAATGTGCATCCAGCCGGTATTCTAATCCTAACTTCCCATTGAAGGGGCAAAGATCCACACCTGAATAATGTCTTTGGCTACAACGGCCGTTGATGAGAACCGGTACCGAGGTAAGATACTCATTTCACAAAATATTATGTTTTTCAGACGTACCTTGCATTGATTAGTATATGACACTAAATGTCGGTACTTTTAAAATAAATGGTGGGAAGCTCCACTCGTACTTTCTCGCTCTATTGTTTAAAAATGGAGATATTTACTCAAAACTCATAATACGAGTATTATGTGAAACGAAATAATATACACTATCAAACCAAAGCCTAAAGTGCACTATATTTATATAACACATTTTTTTAATCCTGAATTAAAATTTTATATAAAAAAAAATAATGTCCTTATTTGTATGTTTGGACCGATAAAAAAGATCAATGTTGAGTTCACAAGGGTCAACACTTCGTATTGAAATTTCAACTTCCGGTTAAAATTTTCAACATTTTATTAGGTGTTGCAAATCTTCATGCCATTGCATTGCTATTAAATTCCTTATTTATAAATGTTGACCAATAAAAAATGTAAATATTGACTATTGAGTCTAAAATGAAGATGATAGATAATTGTTGTACAAACATTTCTCCTAAGAGGTTTAAGGAAAAATAACATAAACTTTTTGAGAGACCTACTTATATTTAATTGCTCTTTGGAATTGGAAAATTATTGCGTTAAAATTCAAGTAGTATATCTTTACAACTAAAGCTCACAAAATTGTATTAATATATTTGCCAATATCTAAGAAACTCTTGGTTATATAAAAATAAATTCCATATAGGGATGTCAGGGAATGGGTACGTAGGTGTGAGCCGTGCCAGAAGGCAAAGCCATCCCAGAACTCCAAAATCGGTCTTCACTCGGCCGATATCGCGACGCGCCCGTGGGAAAAGGTTTTTGTGGATTATGTTGGCCACCTCGCCCGCTCTTCACTAGGTAACACTGCTGTCTTTATTGCTATGGATGCATTCTTTAAATTTGTAATTTTGATACCCCTTAGGAATATGAAGGCGTCGACTACTGTCAACGCTTTGTCTAGGCGGGTTTGGGCTTTATTAGGCACACCTAGAATAATTGTGAGTGATAATGGGCCATGCTTTAGGTCCAAGGCTTTTGGAGACATCTGTTTCTTATGGGGTATAAAGCACGTGACAACAAGTCCTTACAACCCTTCCCCCAATCATGTGGAGCGGTTCAACCGCAATTTAAACGTGGCTCTGACCATATTCCACCACCTTGACCACTCCCACTGGGACTGACACCTTGACTTCCTCAACCTAGCTTTTAACTCGGCCTTCCACGAGTCGATCCGGGCTACCCCGGCTTCCTTCTTCCTCAACCGGGATTCGACCGAGATTCGTATGCGTACAAAATGAAATTAAATTAAATGTATCTACTGAGCCAATATTTAAAAAAAACTATTTTGGCTAAAAAAGTTTTACTCCCCCTTGAGTTGTTTATTTTAATTTTTAATTTCCATGGTCGATGGAACGAAATTGTTTCAGTCCCCGCATTTGTAGGCACATGGCAAACAATCATGTCATGTTTTTTAGGTGACATGGAAGTCAGGGGTTTGAATTCATGTTGTATGTATTGAAGGTGCTTTTTCTTAAACGGTTTCCTTCTCTGCCTCACTTTCAGTAAAATGTGGGTGGACTTAATATATACATTACTGATCCCTACCCTATTAGCATGATTAAAATCTGATAGTCTGGATAGTTAAGCAGTGGCAGCTCGTAGCTAAAATTAGTGGGGATGCTGCACCAGAAAATGTGTAGCCTTTGTTTTAAAATTGTGTAAAAGGAAAAAAAAAACACGTATAAAAAAATCTATTCAGGAACTCGATAAAATCATAACATAAAACCAAATATTTTTTACTTACTTTAACTTAAATTGTTACTGTTCAAGCTTGATATATTCATTTAAAGATGAAATCCATTCTTCTTGTTTTAATTTGCACAAAAAGTTCAATAATTTTCTCTTTGATCTCTGGATGACAATTGAGGAAATTTTTCTCCATTGAAAGTACTGCAAGCTCATTTAGTCTTTCTGTTAAATAAAAGAACCGAAAAAAATGAATCAAATAGAATAGCTGGAAGCATAATAATAATCTAATTTTACACTTTATCACATTCAAGAACATGATACACGATTTTTAAGCACAACACACGTTGAGTAAAAAAACTCCTACCATCACGCCAGAGCTGGCACTGCGAGAGCAACAGTGCACTCTCTACCTTATCAGTCCCGCCTTCCTCCCAACCCCCCTTCTATGTGCGCATGCGCACAACAGTCAAACACCACGTCACTGGCACTGTGAATCGCACAGTTCCATAAACATATTTTTGTATCTTTTTCATAAACTGAGGGATGGCTACTGAAGTACTGACATTAATCTTAAGGAATATATATTGTACTAAAAAATTTAAAAAAAATAAAGAAAAAATGATTCATTATATTAAATGTTATCGATAATATCAAGTGGAAATAGGGGAGGGGCTGCAGTTCCGCAGTGACTATACACGAGCCACCACTGTTGATGAGATGATTTTATAAAAGAAAACTGTAATATTTTAATAATGTAAACGAGTTAGTAAATAAATACATGTATTTAAAGTTATTAGACCATTTCAATAATAAATATTATCTTAAGATAAAAGTACATATTAGTAAATATATAAACACACAAATGTGTTTTAATAAGAAATAAATTTATCAACAGATAATATTCTCTGATCCACCTTTAGCTTGTTTCTGCGAAAATCTTTCCGAATGGAAAAGCCATTATCGTAAAGCACCTTAATTTAGTTACTGTACACCAAGGAATACGAAAAGAGGAGTAATCCTTCCTCACCCCTAAGCCCCTTTAAGGTTTTTTTAAAATATTCTCTTCCAATATTCTTCATTCCAAAGTAAAATGGCTTGGAAGTGAGAGAAAAAAGGGTTGGAGGGAGGTATCTGACGTTGAAACGAATTCTCTGTGATTTGCATACATTGATACGTCCCCTTGCTTTCCTCTGGTTAGGTCTTTTCTAAGGATTCGTCCGTTTCTTCTTCTCTCTTCTTAGAGCTATCTTTTCCGTTACGCATTTCCAAGGAAAACGCTCGACGAAAAAGAGAACGTTATTATTATTATTACTATTAATATTATTATTTATAAGATATACATACATAAATATCTTTTATAAAAATATTTCATTTTGAAAACATGCCAAGAAAAATGAGTCTGTAAATATAAGCACTTTGAAGTCTTCGGAAACATCCATATTCAGTAATGGAGAGATATGCTAAATAAAATAAGTCTAAAGCAAATGGAAAGATGAGGTAAAATTCATATTAAATTTACTTTAGAAGCTTATGGAAGAGAGAAAGTTTGTCACGCATTTGTGAGAGGTTTATTTTCAATAATGAAATATAGTGGATATACTGACTGATACCTGTGAGTTTTATTCAAAATAGATGTTTATTAAATAACGAGACAAGTGAAACAATAGTTTATTAAACTATGATTTAATAAATTTACAATTAATTTACAGGTTTTATTTAGTAGTTTTATAATACTTATTATTAAAGACTTAAAGAGTCATTTTATTCTATGAATAATACCTATCTCAGGTAAGTAATAGAGTTCGAACGATATGACGTATCGTGGTGTGGTTTTCTGTGTTCTACTTTGGAAAAATAGTTGAATTCAGACCGATCAAATTATATTAGTATATTTAAATAATAAATAATTATTTTAAAATGAAAAAAAAAAATCATTTATTTGAATTTTTTTTATTTGGTCAAGTGAAGAACGCAGTAAAACACTCCTATATTTGGTTCAAAATTAATCATGTGACTATTATTTTTTTTCTTCTTCTTCCTCCTCTTCTTCTTCTTCTTATTATTATTATCACCTCGTCTTACTACCTGTTCGTAATATACGCAATTACGCTAATGTGTAGTGTTAGGGTGATTGTGGCATGAAATGAAGGACCTACAGTTTAACGTGAGATCCGAACCACGGTGGAGGCCTGGCATTCTACACATTCACTAGTTGTGATTAATACACGTCTTGTCAGAGGTGAAGGAAGTGTTTGGCAATCAGATAGATCTGTGCCAGGACCGAGGATTGAACCCCGGACCCCCAGCACAAAGGTCTGACACTTTACACCTAGACCACCAGTTCACCTATAACAGATTATTGAAATGCTGATTCTTTGATGAATTAGTTGAAGTGTCTTTATGATTATTGAAAATATAAATGAATGAATGAATCAATGACTGAAGTAATAGAATTATGTTGTATAATGTAATGCAGAGACTCTTTTGACAAATAGTACATGGTTGGACACAACGGCCTTTAGATAAGATATTCATAAGTGTAAATAGAAATAAGCTATAAACCGCAAGTAGCGAACAAATACTTCAGTCTCGCGCTATTTGTATATGAAGAGATCGGGGCTCAAATGTCAATAATGCGTACCGAGATTGAGTAAAAAAAAAAATTGTTTCCCACAATTACTTCACGCAAATACGGGTTGATTTACTCTAAAATTCAACCTACAGTACTATCCCATTAGCGTAAAATATGAGGGCAGCCTGGATGGATAGTTAGACACATAACACAGGTAAAATAAAACTTAAAATATTGTTGCATAGTCTTGCCTTAAGTTATAGGTCTACTAACTGTTTGATAAAGAAAAGTTACTTGTATCAATTTATGTGAGAATATTATGTTTTCAATCCTGTTTCGTGCAGTATCTTCTGCATAAACAGCTGTTTTATGCTGGACTTATATCTAAGTTGCCTATAACTTTTAACGAGTCCATTAGAACTAGTTACAGAACATAGTTCCTACTTCCTCACAACAAAAATAATATATATATATTGACGTTTCGTTCATTTACAAGTTTTATATTGAAAAATAAAATCAGAGTGATTGATAAACTATTTAATAGATGAAGGTGACTAGGTTGGTTTAGGTTGGATCAAACTCTTGACAGTACTTATAGAGGCCGCAAACCCCACTGCAATGTCTACGTGGGCCACTCACTAGCTCCTTGAAAACCGCCATGGCTGCAAATCCCACGGCCGCAAGTCCTACAGCGCCATCACTATCCATAAAGATCGGATTAAAGCTTTAATGTGAAAAATGTTTATGAGTTTCGAGATATTTATGTGAAGTTTATTCCGAGTTATAAATTGTGGTCCAGATCTAATGGAAAAACGTTCTGGTTTCCGCCATTTTTGCGTTAGAAACATGAGAATATAAATTATATATAATGCTAAAACTACCACCCACCAATTTTTTTTTTCCGAATAACTTTTATACAGACAATACCTTTTAATTTGACAGCTCAAGCATATATTAAATGTAAATCTAGTGAAATACTAGAACTTGGAAAAATTAATGTATAGTGTATATTAATATTCTCCAAGAATGTGATGCTAGATTTACATTCAGCTCCATCGCTATGTTTCTTTAGATTACATAATTTAGTTGGCTTGGATTTTACTGGCACTAAAGCTAAGTAGTTTTTTTAAGTTGAGATTTCAAAAATTCTTAATTTGTACTTTGAAACATATTGGGAATAAATAAGCAACTAAAGATACGTAGTCTAAATTTAGAGCTAATTTAGTCTTTTTTGACGGTAAAGGGAATGTCGGGGTATGAACTCCTGCTAGGTGTAGTGAGATTTTAAGTTCCAAAATGTTTTAACGCTATCCCTTCATTTAAGTTCGGGTACATATGCTATCAACTCTCCAATCCTTATTTATACAACTATGGTTGTGAGACATGGTCTCTTACCCTATATTACGAAGATATACTTAGGATGTTCGAAAACCAGGTACTTAGGAAGATATTAGCTCCATAAAGGGGTGAAAATAATGAGGAATAGAGTAGGTGTAATTATGATTGTCTACATACCATGTACTCATCATGAGAAATTGACAGTATAATCAAAGCTCGCATATTACGGTGAGCAGGCCATGCAACGCGAAGGTAAGAAGCTGTATCCATGTTAAAAGAACTGACTGAAAAACCCAATGGGAAGAACTAGACTCAGATGAGAATAGACCTGAAAGAGATGTGGTGTAATGAGTTGGACTAGATAGAATTAGCTAAATATGGGAATAGGGAGCGTGGTTTGTTTAAGTGAGGGAATGAACTTTCGAGTACCTAATGTGCGTATTGCCCGGTTGGGTAGTGAGGCTTGGATTAAATAGTAATAATTAAAATGGCTAATTATTAAGTCAAATATAAATACAAGAAAGTATCCCAAGGTTACAGTTTAACTCGTCTAGAAGTACTAGGATAGCTCTACTAATTAAGCCTCGCATATTGGCGAGCCTGTAATTGGCTGACCTACCCGAGAGTGCCAATGAAACATAACGCTTCGCGTGTTGGATTTCTTCAACAAGCGTGTCAAGTAGCAATTAAGCTTTCAAATAAAAAATAAAAAATACCACGATCATTAAGTGAGAACAAAACGTAAGACTCAATTTTAAGTAGAAGGGAAAATCATAAGATACTTACAACCAAATGAATAATGTTTGTAAAAGTCAATTGAAACAAACGGGTTGTAGGATGTTATATTTTTGATTGATAATTTATTAACACGCAGCAGCTTATTGAAGAAGAACTTAAATATCATAGCCTGAAATGAAATACTTAAGAAGCCTTCAGAATTAAAACTTTAAAAACTCATCTAATACACTTGTAAACAATTAAGAATACCCTCATCCAGCAAAGTTCCAAGTCAAGATTAAATGAATTAGATTTTAAACACCGTAATTTAGTTTATATTTTATTTAAGAATGAAATTATTCAGACACTTTGTGATTTTTATTAATTTTTTATTAATACTATATATTTAGTTTAACATTTTCATAGCTACTTAATTTAGTTATGTCTTAATGCTAGTCCCAGCTATCTACTTAATTGAACCAATGAGGAAGGGGGAAGAGGCTTTAATCAAGTGAGAGGGAGTGTACCTGCATCCGTGTGCAGTTAGAGTGATACATAATTATTACAAAACCAAATAAAATGTAAAGTGAAACAATAACTAATTTATATATGAATATTAAAAGTCTCTTATTTTATGTCTTACTTTCCCCTATCCCAGTTAACTTCTTTCATACACACAGACACACACACAAACACACATTGTATACATTCAAAACTGATTAAAATATAATTTACTTAGAGAATCTCACTCAATTAAAATTAATTAATGGTCCCTAACTTGTTATGCAATAATAGATAAAGGTATTAAGCTCAAATCAGCTTATAGATAGACGTAGTAAGCCCTATTAAATTTTAATTCCCTAAACTAACAACATCTTGTATTAATAAAGGGTACGAAATAGAGTTCAGTACAATTCGGCTAGTCCACATTCTCCTGGTGCTTGAGTAAACATAGCTTGTACATTGGTCCATTGGACACATCACAATTTGCATAGCAATAAGGCGCAAATGAAAGCCGGGCAAGGACTAAATTATCTTAGTGAAAGCCACGATGTGGAGGGGGTGGGGGGTTAAACTGCTATTAAGGGCGTTAATTGATGGTTATACGAGTGACAGAATAGCCTCTATGACAAGGAGCTCACAAGCTAATAAAAATCTTGGCCTTTTTTAAATATTAATCTATAAAGCGACGTATATAAATATCCATAATTTTTTCCCCCTATTAGTACTATCTTTTTCTATTATTACTTCCTGTTCCTTCAGAAAATTTTTATTTTCACACAGTTATTTTCCTACGAGATTCCATTCACGTATTTTTCAAATGGGGCATGCAGTATTCAGTAAAAGTTTCAATTTTTTTACATCGTTCTTTTCAAACGGGGGTGGGAGCTAAGGGAATGTGGGGTGGGGGTGTCTTTTATGTTTCATGTACAGAATAAAACTAATTTAAAATCCTTTCTATTCAACACCATACAAAGTTCATAATATTTTTTTTTGTCCATTTTTAAGCGGAAAAATGATACACGTAGCCAACATAGTTAATCAGAAGTTTAGAAAGGAGTATAAGGGGAGGGGGGAAGATGTATGAAGAGCTAAATATACATTAAAAATCCACTATGGGATGTATAAATTAATTTGTTATTTACCTGAAAAAAGTGCTAAGGGATAATCTATCTCGTTCCAAGCTTTTAATATAACTAAGGTTGAAACATATCATTTCGTAAGAAAGCGCTGCAGAGCAATGGTTTAGTTAAATTAGGTACTTAGCTCATTTATTATTATTATTGTTAGCACCGCGTCTTACTACCCGTTCGGGTTATACTCACGCTAATGACTAATGTTAGGGTGATTATGAGATGAAATAGAGGACTTACAGTTTAACGTTGGAATCCGAACCATGGTGGAGGCCTGGCATTCCACACATTCACAAGTTGTGATTAATACACGTCTTGTCAGAGGTGAAGGAAAACCTAAAATTGAACCCCGCATCCTCAGCATAGAAGTCTGACACCTTACCCCTAGACCACCAGGTCACCTTTTAGCTCGTTTTATTTACACATATATAAGCTATAAGAAAAATTAATATACTATGTAGTTTCTTCCTATCCATTGTCTCTTACTACTCAGTTAGACTATCCTCAATTAATTAAATGATTAGGCAAGGTATGAGGTTGGTAAATAAAGGTGTAATGAGGCGGACTGGATATAACTATCTCAATATTGGGATAAGTGGCCTACTTTTGTATGTGCGGCAAATAACTTTCGAGCTACTAATGGCATAAGGTAAGTAATGAGGCTGGTAGATTTCCGCGGGGATATGAGTCACATTTGATTGGTTTATGATAAGGAAGCCATTTAGGAAAACTATATCCTTGACACACTCAACCAGAACTAGTACCCTAACATTTCCATAACTGGCAAGCCATACTAGACAATTGCTAAATTTAAACCGCTGGTCCACCGATGTGGGTCATTAATTTATCTAGTTCAAGATTTAAAAATTATTTTTAGTATTCTTTAAACTAAAATATTAAAATTATGAGATTAATATCTTAATATTTTATTTATATAGTTGTGTATTTTGTATTTTTGAAATTTAAATTTTATTTTACTACAATACATTCCTTTGAATACACCTTTTTCAATTTTTAGTTTGATTAAATAATTAAAACACTCAAGAAAATAATTTTATTGCATATTATTTTACTATTAATATCACTACCTTACTACATAATATTTACGTTGAGTGAGAAAAACAATATTTAGTTTAATGATCTACATGATTAGTCAGAACAACGTATAGACGGGAGATATGGGATCCACAATGACCGCATTGCACATGTGTCTACATACATGAAGTTGTTTGAGCTAGTATGAAATATTTCCGAGCCTTCCCTAATTCCCAATATTATACTATATTTCTGTATTCATTCATGCCTGGATTGGGTGTCGTGTGGTACGAGGAGTCAGTCTAGAAAAATCCAGACTACCGATCATGAGAGAGGTTGAAGGTCGAAATTAAACCAGGTGCGGGCGATTTTCAATATATGACTTATCACAAAGGTTTTACACTCCTCTAGCCACGAAGATGCGGGTGCACTTACTACAAAATGCTTTTATGATCCGTACCAATTTAATTACACCTTTGATACAATTTGAAGTCATTTTAAAACTATATTTGAATACCTTTTCAGCTTATACGAATATGTATATATTAAGAGTTTAAGTTTTTTGAATTAAGAAGTTTGAATTTTGAGGAAGTACATTCACATTTGCATGGTTAAAAAAAAGAGGGAAAACACATTTAGGATTTTTTTTAAATCCTCAGTACATCCGACCATATATTGTGAGAATGAAGCCTTAACCATTAGATGACCGAAATGAGTTTGATATTCTGTATTTTATATTATATATATATTTATATTATAAATCAAGCACTTAAATATGCGTGTATACATAATGCTATACATATATTTTCTGTGCTTGTTTTAAAATGTTCATACATTAATGATTGCTTATGTGAAGATATATTTTGTGTATTTATTTAATGATTATATATATATATATATATCATTAAATATCAAGCACTTAAATATGCGTGTATACATAATGCTATACATATATTTTCTGTACTTGTTTAAAATGTTCATACATTAATGATTGCTTATGTGAAGATATATTTTGTGTATTTATTTAATGATTATATATATATATCATTAAATAAATACACAAAATATATCTTCACATAAGCAATCATTAATGTATGAACATTTTAAAACAAGCACAGAAAATATATGTATAGCATTATGTATACACGCATATTTAAGTGCTTGATATTTAATGATATATATAAATATATATATATATATCATTATCAATATATCAATATATATATATATATAAATACACAAAATATATCTTCACATAAGCAATCATTAATGTATGAACATTTTAAAACAAGCACAGAAAATATATGTATAGCATTATGTATACACGCATATTTAAGTGCTTGATATATATATATATATATATATATATATAACCTTTTGTCCACAATTTCACTCTCGCTAGTGTCAGTTTTTAAAACATGTTCATTACAGCAATAACCTTTATTATACAATAGTTTTTAATTTCCCGAACATAGAAGAAATGACCTGGTAGAAATTATCACGAAGATTACTTTGCAGTTGATAAAAGATATTTTTCAGAATCAAAAAATTCAACTTAGTGTAGTTATATTTTTATTTTAAAATTAGACATACAGCATTTTTGTGTTTCTAATTGAAGGAAATAAAGCAAATAAATTTAAAGCAAGCCTTCTTTGTAAAAAAAAGTCAGTGGTTCTATTACTAGGAGCGAGCATTTACAGGAAACTATTAAAACTATCATGGCAACAAGCCCTATTTGGTCCATGTGAGAAAGATTTGCTATGGATATCAGTGTCTACCACCGTAATGACTTGTCCTTGCACTGTGTTGATGGTCATCGCACGGCAAATCTTGATAAGTTATAAACTGGAATGGGAGGGCTTATGGAATCTTGGTTATTCTAGGTATACATACATATTCTTTCCGTAGTGAAACCTGACATGACAAACGACTCTATGATAGAGTTTTACTAACTGATTACCTTTAAGTGGGTCCCATTACCCAGATTAGATGGATTCTAACTAAGCAAAAAAATTATGGATTGCTCGAATTAAAATTTAAGAGCTTGGATGGGTAAACTGAATGGATTAAGGAAAAATTATATAGGATCGAGCTTGTGGACATGTAAGTATGTTTTAGTGTTTCCGACTGGTCTAAAATACATCTATTAATATATTACCAGTTGACTCATTCTTGGAGATAGAATAGCTTGCTTCCCAAATCACAACAGAGGCTTGTTTTGCAAAAGAAGTAGGCATATATAGATATAAATAAAATTGACAAATCCCTGGATATCCTTGATCACGATGCATGTCTGGGAATTATTCAAGAATAATTTAGTTTCGTGATCTACGAAGATTTCATTTCCGAATATCAGCAATATATCGACAAATGAGCCTAGTTGTCTTTGTACATGTGAATGCGCCTGTTGGTTGATAGGGAAAGTTTCACAACGTATGGGCATGTGTAGGATCTTTTCAATCAGGCGTTGACCTTGTCAGCTCTAACGACTCGTAATGGCCGGTAGAGTTTGCCGGAAGTCTCCTATGAGCACAGGATTGCTTCTGAGATCTCTCAGATTTATATTTATATTTTTAATCGAGGTCATAACCACTTCGTTACCCACAAGATCAAACACGCTAATCTTTCAGTAGACTAGACTATCTATTACGGCAGGATAAAAGTTTGAATTACAGTTGGGTATGCTGCGGGTGGTTTTTGAAAAATGGTTTCCACTACCTCCACGCAAATACTGGTACACTTCCTATAAATATAACTTTCCTAATCCCTAAAACTACTAGCGTAATTAATACATAATATAATAGCCAGAGGGTGACCTGGCGGTCTAAGGGTAAGGTGTCAGACTTCTATGCTGGTGGCCGGGGTTCAATCCTTGGTCCCGGCACAGATTTATCTGATTACCAAACCCTTCCTTCACCTCTGACAAGACATCTTGTGTATGTGAGGAATGCCAGGCCTCCACTGTGGTTCGGATTCCACGTTAAACTGTAGGTCCTCCATTTCATCTCACAATCACCCTACCATTACACATTAGCGTAAGTGCGTATAGCCCGAACGGGTTGTAAGATGAGGTGCTAATAATAATAATAATAATAGCCAGAGTGGGTAGTAAGACGTGGTGCTAAGAAAATAATCAAGATTGTATACGACATTAAACTCATTTCGTAGTATGAGATACTTTTAGCACTAGTTTTGGTACGAGACTTTGCTTCGACATGTTGCACATGGCAATTGAGTCGCTAGTAAAATGGAAAGATAGTTTTACATGTCACCTGCGATGTTGTGCTCCCTTCTAACAAAGTAACGGCTGTACCTGATGAAGCCACTACAAAGTCAACACATACCTCAAATTTGAGCTTAACCAAGAATAAATTAATCATAAAAGTATTTCCTTTACCTTACAGGATCTCTATCATTCTATAGTAACTTTATGTATACGGTAAGTTGTTTTGAACCGTTTTGGTGGGCGCGTGGTCAAACGCGCAACTCTTGCAGAAGGCTGGACTGCCAATGACGGGAATATTGAAGTTCTAATATCGGTATACTTTGGGTAATTATTACAATATGGTTTTCTACTCCCCCTGAACGCAAATGCTAGTACACATAATATTAGTATAACCTTTCTTATCCTTAAGGACCATTGGTGTAAATAGTACATAAGCGTATAACCCAAACAAGTAGTGAGACGTGTTGCTAAAAAAATTGTTTTGTGTTTAATAGAGGCGTGTATTTATTCAAAGATTGTAATAGAAATGGCCGGTTGTTTGTTGTCTCTCTCAAATAGGCTCTATAGAATATAAATCATTACAAATTGTCGGGTAGAAGAAGAACAAAGTCCTTCACGGTCTTGTCTGAGAGATACCCTTAAATTTATTCGGATTGATTTAGCATGAATTAAAATTATCTTAGTTTTAGTCCGGATTGTATACCAACTGTTCCCTTCTGATTATATTTTAAACATCTTCGCCCATGCTTTCCCTGTGGTAAATCCAAAGGGCAAGAGGATCTGTCACATGAAAAATATATGTTTATTTTAGCCCTACGTCTTACTACCTGTACAGGCTATTTGCTTATATACTAATATTATGATCTAGGGATGAGGAAGGTTGCATTTAGAAGATATGTACAGCATTTTCTTGGAGGAAAAGTTTAAATCCATTTAGGGAAAACTAAAATCATTACAAACAACTGAAGTTTGAACCCCGACATCCCTGCCATAATCAGTCTAACCTAATATGAGGAAGATTCTTTAGATAATGCAGCCACTGAAGAAACTGTGAAAAATGTTAATATGATGAATAGCAATTATCTGATTGAGTAAGATGAGCGAAGCAAAATGTATTTTGCTAAACTAATGCTCCAGTGTGAGTCATCCTCCAACAGTACCAGTGCATTGCTATTTAATTGGTAGAAGGCCTGGCTACGTCGTTCATGGTACATAGGTTTTTAATTCAAATTGTAGCTTTGACTACCTGAAGCCGCATTTTAAAATAATAGCACACTGTGTTATTCAGGTCTATGGTATATACTTTCCACCGAGGACAACACATAATTTCTCCTAGGGGTTCAACAAAATAGAACACCTTGCTCTCAGCACGAGAATTGCTTAATTTTACAACAAAATGTGAAGCAACCGCATCTTAAGAGTCATCTGAAACTTATATTCAGAGCAAAGTTTGAAGAGGATGTTTAGTGGTGTGTCGCATGTATTGTTAATGACGTAACTGACGTTACTTTTTGTAAAATTTACATATTGTCTATTTTCATTTAGGCCAGCTAAATGCATAACACCCTGAATAATCTCAAATGAGATTGTTTGTCTTATTGCTCAAGTTAATATAAATCTCACTTGAACACTGGACGTAACGATTTACTTACATACATATTAATGGATTTGATGAAACTGTACATCTACACATTAATTTGTGAATCTAGCACTCAGCAAGATGAGATTTTTGAGGACCACCCAACGTACTGTGGCCGAGCGCCTTCCATCGTCGGGATGGCGTCTATGGTATTTAGAATATCCATGATGCACATCAATACATCTCTTTGAAAGATAGTTGTATAGTTTTTGCTGTGCGCATGGCGACGCTATTCTAAAGTCCTTATGGGCCATGTACCATATGTTTAGTTACAATCATTGTTTGCAGTTGTGGGCTGATATTTGAATCCGGAATCTCCGAAACTATATCGTCAGGTTTGTGGTAGTCCTCGCTTTTGATAATCCACAGTGTTTATAAAACACTTGCATTGCCTTTAACGTTACCGCCCATCTACTTGAAGATATAGGTAATTTTTAAATAGCCTATAGCGTTTCTAGAGTAAATCAACTAAACATAAAGAATATCGCATTCGCATCTATTCAGTATTTATTTCTATATAAACTAAAGGTACGGAAACTAGCTTTTATAAAAATATGTTAATTTTAAACAAAAACTAAACCAACATAATATTTCTCTTTGGATTTATTATTCAAATATATTCTGTTATTATGCTTTGAATTTATCAATCGAGTTTTACAGAAAAATTATTAGTTCTACACTCAATAGGAGAATTCATCGTTGATCACCCGTTTAAGGCAAAATCTTTTGAAAAACATTTATTCTATTTTTGTTTTGTTTTATTAATAGCCTTAAATCTTCCTTGTAAAAATCTAGTTACTATATAAGAAATTGTATCTCAATCATTTAAGTAATTCCAGATATCTCAGGAAACAAGCTACAGACCTATGGTTGGTTTAAAATTATATATATATACATATACTCGTATATACACATATATGTGTGTTTACAAATAAGTATGAGTATGGGGCTACTGGTGAGAGACATCCATTTTTACTAATATAGGTGAGCGTTGTCAAAGAAATTTGGTGACCATAGCCGAGGAGCAGTGTATAAATTAAGTAAAGGCTTAATAAATCACAAGTAAGTAGAAGGATAGAATAAAACTAGTTTTCCGTACTGAGAATAATAAGTTATGTGTCAAGAGGTGAAAAGCAATTTAAGCTGTTTTTCTCTAAGTGTTTGATAGATGAAGGGGATGGCAAGAAGAATAAGGGGGGGGTAAAAAAGATATGAGGAAGGTATTAAGGTGGAAAATGGAATCGGGGTGTTTTGGGGGTAAGTTTCATTACTATCGCTCCACAGAACCACAACAAGAGACGAGGTGGAATTGAAAAAGCAGTGATGAAAAGGAAGGAAGAATGAAAAGCTTTTGTCATCACTTACTATCATTTGTGACGACCAATAGATAATTTTTTCCTGGGACCAGAAGGGGGGAAGAAGAGATTGAACTGGCGGCAGCCCATGAATGTGTCTTCAGAATACAAAAAGAAAAAAAATTGACTACGATAAAATGTTGAAATCTTTGTTGATGTCGTTGCAGAAAAAAAACATACAGGAAAAGATAGAGCGATATCATTGTTCGTGGACCTGTGACATATTGTGGCATTTGAATTATTTTATATGTAGTTTTCAATCCATACTAAAAAAGTTGATAAATATCATATCATAGATTTTGTCAAGATTATCACCCAGCTACGTCTTGTTTAAATATATTAATTTCACACATTATCTTCCAATATTCAGTCCTATCCAATGCAGTAAGGTCAGACAGTGACGTTAGCCACGCTTTACCCAATGGTAATTTACAACCATTATTTTATAAGACAAAAATAGTTTAAGCAAATGCAATTTTAGATATAACAAGAAAATAAATTTGTACGTAGCACCCATAAGACTTAAAAATAAAAATAAGATAATGATTATTACTATTAATATTAAGGTTATCATATAAAAAGATTAAATGTTAATAGGTTCAAATATTATACTACTAAATCCAAAATTATCCCATTTGATAGACTAATAAACACATATTACATTAACGATTATATTATTATTGTTTATAGTTATAGTGTTTAGAAAACATATCAAACATAATACTCGCAATATCATGTAGTGTTTAACAACATAATATATTATTAGGTCCAACATTGTGGAAATTAATACACAACCTTTAAAAATCCTTTATTATTACCTTCATATTAAGAGTTACGAAAGCTTTATTCACACGTACACATAAAATAAAGAGAATAATCTGCCTGACTGGCACACCATATATAACACTCAAAGAAATTTCATATTACGTAAGATGTGTTTTCATATAAACTAGAAACCGTTAAATATCACTATATCTTATTTTTAACTGGATAAACACTTCTTTTAAGATGGCACATTGAGTGTTTTCAAATAATAGTCTTCTATCGTGGAAGAGATCAATTAGAACAAGAACGACAAATATGCGTTTTAATTATCTAGTAATTTTAAAATTCTTCACAACAGTAGACACAGCTATTTTCTCTTTTCTCTCTTTAAAGGTGAATGCACATTGTTCACTTGGTTGGTTTTGAGATTTGATTGGGTGTCCCAAGCAGGTATCATGCAGATCCAAGAAAAATGAAATATTTCAAGTCACGCCGCGCGAACAGCGCTGATGAGGCTAAAATCTGGTTATTAGGTTAGAGCTTATCCCGTGACCGCGTTTCTAACCTTATTTTTAGGGAGTACGTATAGATCTACATTAAGAAGTTATACTTCTTTGTATCTACTGTCGTATAAGCTTCCACTAGTCATTTATAATAATATGGGTTTACACTTCCTAATACAAGTGCTTTTCCTTTTCGCCATTCTGTGCCAAGAACACGGTAGGTTTAATAGGAGTCTAGTAAGAAGGCAACTTAAAATAAAATTGCTTTGAGCATGGATAAAATTTAAATTTATTGTTAGTATTATTTTATATCCAAAAGAACAGTTGCAGATCACATTTTTTTCATATAAATTTATGAAAATAGTTTTAGTAACTTTTATAATCGCCAAAAAATATTATTTTTTATTTAAATCGTACTATAGGTATATTATATATCGAAAACTTTCTATATTTAATTTAATTTATTCTTATTAAAATTATATAATTCGCAATTGTTGCTTTTGATTGATAGTATCAATGCCAATACAAAAATCATAGTATTTTAAATATATTATTTCAATATTAATTTACTAAATAATACTTTGTATTTGGTAAAGCTAGTTTACTAACGCAATACTACTACTAGGCCTATATCCTTTCTTTGAAAAATTATTTAAAACAGTTTTTTTAGAAAAAGAACAACCAGTTAAACAATGTGGGATTAATTATTAATATTAATTAATAAAATATAAATAAACGTAACATAATTGTGTCTCTATAATATCACTTCATAGTCCTAATATAAAGAGAACAGGTAAACACACATATTTAATACTTTACTCGGTCATCCCTTGAAATATCGGACACAGGGAACGAGGAACATATGCTGAAAACAAAACACCCTCGGAAAATAGGACTGTAAAAATAGATAAAGAGAAAAAAGAGCCGCTAATGAATGCTTCGGACGAGAGATGTCCGAAACAAAAGCGTTCCCCGACGTCCGGCGTCCGTCTGCACCCACGGTGACTTAGGAGGAGAGGGGAGGAGTTCACCCGGGTACCGGAAATTGGAAAAGTAGCACCGGGCAATTTCCTGTCGCCCAACACATGGAGGTGAAACGGTAAGGAAGAGAAGCAGTTCTAGGAAACAAAAGTTTACGGAGTTTTATAGTCCCCCCCCCCC
>CABFOV010001864.1:0-17634 GCA_902141375.1 Timema poppense | reverse complement strand
TTTTTTTTTCGGGATAACATTTTTATACCTTTTTTCTTCTTCCCCTCCTTCCCCCATGTATCTGACTTTCATAAAAGCAGATTTTTTGGATCACAACCAGATGCCTTTAATGTGCGTGTTCTATTTTTGTCTCTCCTTCGTTTAAGGTTAGACTTAGACGAACGATTTCAAGTTCCACAGTTGTTTAGGGAGAAAAGAGCGTTAATTACTCTAAGTAGTTTCCATTGATGTTTGAAAGTAGGCATATTTATTTGTTAAATGTTGAAAATTTTATTTTAATAATGCTCACAATATCAGGCACGTTGACAAACGTACCGTCATTTCTGGTTTGAAGGTGATGGAATTTGGAATCCCAGCTGGATGTTTTGAAGAGGTTTTTGGTCATTTCTTTCCCACTACTACTACCCGAAATTAGGGGTATATTTCCTCTTGTTTCTATATAGAACTTAAGCGTAAATATATGGATATTTTGAACAAGAAGATGTTGACCACATAAAAGATTAAAATAATCGAGGAAAAGTAAGAATTAGGATTAAAACCTCCTCAGTATATCAATCAAGGTGACCTGGCGGTCTAGGGGTAAGGGGTCAGACTTCTGTGCTGGCGGCCGGGGTTCAATCCTCGGTCCCGGCACAGATTTATCTGATTACCAAACCCTTCCTTCACCTCTGACAAGACATATTGTGAATGTGGGGAATGCCAGGCCTCCACCGCGGTTCGGATTCCACGTTAAACTGTAGGTCCTCCATTTCATTTCACAATCACCCTACCATTACATATTAGCATAAGTGCGTATAACCCGAACGGGTAGTAAGACGCGGTGCTAATAATAATAATAATAATAATAATAATAATAATAATAATATATCAATCAAAAATTCTAGCCCCAACCTACACATCACCAGAAAGCCATACTAGACGAAAATCACGTTTAATCCTTGTACCCACTGATTTGGGTCACACCAAGCTATTAACGAATGTATTCACTTCAATGTTCATGTACTTTGAGACGTCCATCTAAAATCAGTTTGGACCACCTATAACGGGAAGATATGGGATATAATATTGGTCAGGTGTTCCGAGGGTGGTTTTGGTTGTTTTTTCATACTCTTCCTCCATGGAAATTCGAGTAAAATTACTCTAAATTCTACCTTACTCATTTATAACCCATTACTGTAAATATGCAGATATACCGAACGGGTAGTAAGACATGCTGCAAAATAAATAAATAAAAACGTTAATTATCTAATACAAAGAGTAGAAATAAGATGAGTTGTTTAAACTAAGTTAACAGCATTAAGGAATAATAGAGTGGATTAGTAAACCCGTAAGTAAATTGCACAGTACTTGGTAAAACAATTTAAAAAAAAATTATTTTCTTAACTATAGACTTACACTAGACTAATTTTTTTTTCTTTTCTTAAATGAATAAAACACAAAGAGACTTAAATTTTAGCTTTAAAGAGAAGTTGTGGACATGCTTTTTGGGAGGCAGCGGGTCCGAAGGCAGTCAGTGCGGGGGATTTTTTATCTGGTAAGGTCTCATGGAGTACCCCCCAACCAAAGATTGTCCCCATATCTTCAGTGGTTACGGAGATGCACCTGAAGGAGGGGGGGCGGAGGGTGTGTCCTTTTTGACTTCCGGTTAAAATTATTATAATTTTAATAGCAGTTGCAATTCTTTAGGTTGACACACTTCCATTAATTTATTTTTATTTGTATAATTGAGGTGTTTAACGTACATTTTCTGAACTGATTTATCTTGTCAGCAGCACATGAGAGTTTCTTTGTGCGAGAGGGAAAGGTTCTATTAATTTTGCCTAAAAAGATATTTCCACATACATTTCAGGGTTCTTTTACATGCCACAGTTGACATAGAACCGATGGCCTCACTTCCCCTAGTAGGGAAGTTGTTATATGGATTTTAATTACTCAAGAAAAATCCGTTGACCTCAGCTGGGTTTTAACCCACAAGCATCGGGTCCTGAAACGATCAGTTTACCCAGACTACCAAGTAGGACCACATTTCTATTAAAGCCCTCATTTGCCAATTTAGACTCATAAAATAGATTGATACTTTTGATAATGGGTTTGTGAAAAATATACATTTTCGAATTAAAGAGGTATAAGTGAAGTAAACTCCAACCCAATGCACAAAACAAATATTAGAATCACTACTTCTCATCCACGATCATTCCAGTACATCACCAGTCTAACCTCTAAGACCAGGGCATGATTGGCACAAAACAATTTTTTTAGGCATAGTATGGAATAAAATAAGGCCAACTTAAACTTGTAGTCAACCTCTTTTCTTATATTTTTCCAGCACCACGTATTACTACCCGTCCAGATTATACGCCTATGTACTAATTACAATAATGGGTTAGGAATTACGAAGGTTTAATTTATATGAAATACACCCTAATATGCGTGGAGGGAGAGTGGAAAACCACTTATGATTACCACCCTTAGTGAACCTGATTGGGATCGAAACCTGATCTCCCTGTCCTCGGTAATCTAGTACAACACAAAAGTAGCACGTTAGACCACATGGCCATCCAAGCGGGGGTTTTCTAATTTACGTGGAGGAAGTAAATCAAACTATTAGAAACTCATATTTAATTCGAGATGACCTCAACATGACGTTGCTACTTGTATGGCCGTGTGTGTGTGTGTGTGGGTGTGTGGTGTTGGGTAGAGGCTTGCAAAGCCCAGTAGGGCACTGGGTTTTGACGTGGTAGCGAGGTTAAGAGAGGAAGGAGGGGTTAGATAAGGGGGCGGAATGTTGTAATTGGGATTTATGTTCTTTTGTGTTTCCAACAGTGGGCAGACAAGGCTTATAAGGTTTATACCGGTCCTAAGTGCTCACAAGCTTTGTATGTGGTTTTGTGGGTGGTAGAATGGCGAAGAGGGAAGATTGGGGGAGAGGGGTTCTACTTACATACACAAGTAGTGACGTCACGGGTGTTACCCCCTTTATTTATTGCCACCAAGATTTTACTTCAACCCATCAACCACTAATTTTTGGTAGCGCTTTGCAAGAATGTGGGTTGTTTTGCTACAGGGATAAGGGTGCGAAAAGATTATATGTATTAGTTACTGGACTAAAAAGCTGTTGTCCAGTGGAAAAAAGATTAAGGGGAAAGGAAGGCTATGTGGAGAGCTAAGCATGTTTGATAAATGTTTGCGAACCCACTTAAACTATTTAACACTCGTACAAAATGTTTCTTTTAATAATTTTGAATTACGAGGCTGTCAAGATTTAAATTTTGGCGAGAGTATTCTCCATGGTATTTTGGAAATAAGGATAAACAAATTTATTTTGAAAACCAATAAATTATATAAACATTACATTAATAAAATATACCCAAATAAATTAAATAAAGTTCTATTGGTTTATTTGTTCAAACATCTTTTTATATTTGATTTTAAGACTTATAAAAACGCTCGAATAAAAAAATCAACATTAACTAAATTTATTGGGTTAAAATGTTGAAGTATAAATAACAAGATAACTTAACTTAAAGTTAAATCAATACAGTAGAGCATTATACCTGAATTAGTAGGCACGTCGACCAAACGTCAACCCCGTCTAATCTGAATTGCTGGTCAAGGAAAGATCTGGCTTCAAAGCAGACCTGATTTACGTATGTTGTTATTCCTGGCTTATTTATCACTCTACCTACATGCAAATGCAATTACATTTCCTTTAAATTATAATTTCCTCATCCTTACCCTACTCATCAGTGTAAAATATTTGGACAGTCCAAATATGTAGTAAGACGAGGAAAATGTAAACGTATTATTATAACAATGATATTTAACGGATTAATGTTAAAGGAATCTCATCTACACTAGCGTGACACGTATAACCCACTGGCTAGAAAGACGCAGGGCTAAAACAACTAAAACAATATTAGCGTGGATAGAGGATTGTAAAACCAGTTCCAGTGCTTCCAGCCAAGACTCGAGACCCAACTATTCATTTAGCATAAACCAAAGTTAAAAATTCGACATTTAAGGTATTGGGGTAAAGAAGTGCTTGTCTCAGAATTAAATGTTCGTGGGCTCAAAACCAGCTGAAGTCAATAAATTTTCTTTGAGTGATAACACCCATAGAAGAACTTCTTTTAGAAGTAAAGTAAAGCTATCGCCCCATATATATTGATATGTAAAATATTCATGTAAGTTATGTAAACATAACCTTCCAGCCAAATTGATAGGCTCCTTCTCACTCGCTTGTAGAATGTCACTGCCGAAGTCAAGGGGAAAACCACCGCAATTATTGAACTTCCTTGGTATGTATGCTATCTACCAGATGGTGTGGACATCACCAACCAGCTGAAGGGCTGAACTCATGAATTTATGGGAATCATATCAAACCCACCTTTGGTTTGAACACCAATCAATTAAAGGTAAAGAAATGGAAAGCGTAATGAGTTTAAGATGTTGGGAGGGGTTGGACGAAATGAGTGGGACTTCAACAATAATGCATCATTTCTCGATTAAAGTGTGAACCTAAATTTTCAAGGATAAGCACACTAGGACCAAAAATGTCTTCAAAATAACTATATAAATAGGCCTAAACATATTTACAGCCTCCACATACCGTATTTAATCACAACCAAAATGATTTTTTGTTGTTGCATATATGCTGATTATCAATGAAAGTCTAATATTTAAATCAACATGTATAAGGAAGTGCAATTTAAGGAGATTAGTTGGTGTTCGCTTTAAGCAAATAGGGAAAATCAATGTGAGATAAAAATAGAGTGAATACTGACTTGATTCAAACTCTTTCCTACAAGATAAGTGTTATAAAATAAGTTTTCCCTAATTTACGTTAATCAGTGAATGTATGGATGCTATTTAGACAGGTTTCTGATGTCATACATATGTATTTGAGGTCTCTGAATAAATAAGCTTGTGCTATTAGACATGCACAAGATACACAGGACATCTGAACTTCAACTGGGCTTTGTTAAAAATCTTGTGATTTGGACGAGAGATAAAGTAGACCTGGGAGATTCTCCATCTAGCAATGGCGGCTAGTATTACTTTAATATAACTGAATATCGTAGTAATATGTTTAACTAAGGTGGCGTATAGCTCTTAGGATCAAGCACATAATTACCCACGTGCTTTTAGTTTTCATTTCCAGTATACTTAATAACTATAAAAAGTGAAATCTAAAAAGAGTTCCTACACCAATATTTACTTAGTAACTTTTGAAAAACTATGTAAAATCACCTTACGCATGTCGAACTGTTTACCAGACATAACGAAAAAGAAAACAGCCGTAAATTGAGAAAGATTAGTTTACTTCTAAGGCAATAGGAAATCCGCTGAACGGAAACCACCACGCCACACAAACCTGTCTTCCTTTACGGTCCCTGCAAGAAAATTTATAGAGTACCCATTCTCTTTCAAGACAAGACACGATTACAATGTGTTCCTCCTTCCAGATCTCCCATCCACCCCCTAACAAATTCTGACCCCACCAACCTTACCCCCCCCCCACCCAACCGACCCACCAAAACTCCAAAAGGTGGAAAGGCGTCGAGGCTTATGTTATTAGTAATCTCCATAATTTAAAGCGGATCTATAGTGTGCAAGAGAATATCAGTGCGAGGAAATCGGTAGAGGTAAAGTTGGTATTACTGTACAGTCTTGGACTCAATAAACTTCTGCGTTGGTGTTCACCAGGAGAAATATTTTAAAAGCAAAATGTGGACAATATAATTTCAATGCAGCCTTTATAAATTGAGCCTGCTCATTTAAGTAAGACTATCCTCAAGGTCAGCTTTTAATTATAATATTTATATTATTATTTTTGTTGCTTATTGAAAAAGTGTGTTTTTCCTGCGTGGTCTTAATACCTTTCCGGACTATAACCGCTTTTAATTAGACTAATAACCGATTCAGTGTACGAGTGGTCTAACACACTAATCTCATGTTGGACTAGGCTGCCGAAGACGGGGAGATCATGATTCGATCCTGGTTGGGTGCACCGAGTTATTTCCTGAATGGTTTTGCACTCTCCCTCCGCACAAATGTGTGTGCATTTCATCTAAATTAAGCCTTCATAACCCCCAAACAATTAGTGTAATTAATACATAGATGTATATCCTAAACATGTAGTAAGACGTGGTGAAAAATAATTAGACTAATGGTGTGGGAATCAAGGAGGTAGAATTTAGATTATATAAAAAGTACTTGGCGTTGAAGAAGAGTACATAATAGTTTATAAAATATTTCACTCAATAAACCCGACAGGGATTAGAGCCCCGATCTTCTTGTTACAAGAATTCTAGACTTGACGAGCTTGACATATATTCTGCACACCCTTTGATGTTGGTGTCTGTTGAAGTTATTCTCTAATGTATTAACAAGATTATCTTTTGTTTATGAATGTCTCCTGGTGCTGTTGCCTAAACCTTAATTTTAATTTTTTTTAAATCGTTAAATAGCTATACATATCAGGACATTATTTGATTGAACGAATTCTAAATAAACAAAAAAATTAGCATATAATTTTGAGTGTCTACTAGTCTTGTCCATTTCTAAAGAGGTGGAACTAAACTAATTATGAAATAACTATTTATTTATTATAATGGTTTTATAAATTTAATGGTCAATCTATACAACCAGAAGTAACAAATTTTATTAAAATAGATTCTGCTAGTAAATATTTATTTTTATAGTTTGATTCTCTTTAATTATTAGTTTTTGTGGGTCTGCGTGTACAAACTTTTCAAGGCAGAGAGCCAAGTTTTACGTCGTAAATATTCATGCAGACGATAATTATAACATCTGTCCCTATTAATACACCCCTTCCTCCCTTGTCCTTGTGAAGGAACGTTATTTAAAAAATAATTACAATGCAGAAGCATGAACGAGACGACTTAAGCGATATATTTCTAACCAAGTCCACAAACGATTTTCTGGTCTGTTCAAGGATGTTGACTATCTGTGACATACCAGAAAGTCAAGATAGAATTTCCCCTGTTAATGCATTTACGTTTTACGTGATGTGTTTTATAGATGCAATATTGAAACCATAAATCTATAATTACCCTAAAAATAGTCTTTCAGTGTCACAAAATATTTTTATGATCTTAAAGTAGTATTTTGTATATACAATGAAAATAAAATAAAATATTAGTCTACAATCTCGACTATTTGGTATTTTCACGCAACTGGACTGTAGGAATCTTTCTTTCTGCCAGGATGTGGTTTTAAAAATTATTTGGAATTATATATGTGTGCATTATATCTTAGTTATGTAAAAAGAAAAATGTGTATTTGAAAATCAAATCAATACTGTCCAGGTCCAAATACTAGAATGGTTGTGTATATACTCGTCAGTGGAAGAGGGAAAATGTTATCATTAGGTATGCAAGAAAGATTGCAGTGTGAGCTGATCATTTTGTTCTCCCTCTTTCGTATAGCGATGTCTAAGTGTGAAAGTGGCTAAAATGCTTACGTGTGTAAGTTATTATGCTAAATGCTTTTTAAAATAGCTTAGAAATCACCATTTAGTTAACGTCGTTAATGGATTAACTTAAAGGAATTCCCTATGTATATGTGTAATTTATAAAATTCTTGGAGTCATTTAAGATATATATTATCACTTTAACATATCGTACATTAAACTTTAGGGTACACCCACATATTTTTATTTAGTAAAATTTTTAGAAAATGCTCTCTGAATCAACAGTGAAAAATTATTTTAAAACAAGCATTGCAAGGAATCGTTAGCAAAATTGTCATATTTATTACAATAATATAGCATATTCACCTTTTAATAAAAAATTATTTAAAACTACAATAACATGGTAGAAATATTAGCAGGTCTGAATTATTTCTGCAAGGGTTATAACTATAGCGTTGGTCAATTATTAATGGATATAGTAATTAAAAATCAAGGTATTTCAAAATAGTTGAGCCCATCTTTAATAATTACTATTCATTTTATTTAGGGATATAAGCTACACAATTGATATTTCGCTTTAAATTTTCTAATTTAGTATAGTAATTTTGTGTAAAAGTAAAAACTTGCCAAATAAATATGTCAATAAAATCTACAAGACAAATGAATTAAAATAAGTTAATGTTTTACGAGCCTTCCATTTTCACGATAGTTTATGCAGCTAAAACCATTATTTTAATAAGTTTCACATCTTTAATGACATGTTTAATATGGTATTGACATTAGCCCGATTATCCTTATTTAATTGTGGCGGTAATGGACATAAAGAAAAGCACCAGCTTTATTGTGAAAAGATGAAAACGTGAGTAGACCCAAACATCAACACTATATTAAGAATCAGAGGTGTTAACCACTTTCCTAGTCCTTTCAGTGTGTTTATTGGTCAGTTATGAGAACATTAACTAATGTTAGTAATTGGTTTGGAGTGAAATGCATAGATTCTTTAATAGATTGATTGATTGATGTGAAAACATTAGTACTGATACATTTTTTAATATTACATTACTGAAATAAAAAAAATTGTATACGTTTGCTACAAATAAATTGACTGGTTTTTCAAACCTAATATATCGTCATCTGAGAATGCAAGTGTTCTATCTCAAAAAGTGTTAAATTTGAGATATTTTATGTTTACGTCTAATTAGAATGCAAATGGTTCACCTGCGGTGAAATTGAAATTACTTTATAATTAATTAAGAGGATACAAACTTGAATTGTCATCTAGTAGCTTTGGTTTTATACACATGGTCGAATTTCAATGCTCTTTTACATAAAAGTGGAAAATTGGACATGCAACACTTGCACTTTCGGGTGACGATATGTAGATCAAACTAAGATTATAATGTATTGTAATTCAACAAACAATTTATTTTTTTCCTTCATAAATATTGTAACACGCATGTTAAATACTATTCCCATGTTTGTTTACCACCATAAGCCTGGTAGGTCGAGCATAAAAAGAAGGCTTGTCTGCTAAAATATGGATACTTTTAATATGTTGACGACCTTGACAAAATGCGTAGAATTATCCATCCAAAGGAACTTTCCTTTTGTATTGAAAAAGCATCCAAGTGATTAATTCTGCAGAAATATTAAAGAATAATGAAATCACGTTAAATATAGTCTAATTTTTATAAGAGGAGTTTTTATAAAATACAAAAAATTTGGGAAACATTTTACTATATTATTAGGGATTTTGGAAAGGAATTGATTATTTCCACACAAAAAAAAGTGATGGCTGAAGATGGGATGTCTTCTTATGAAAATTGATGATAAAGTTATAGGAGTTAGTAAAGTTACTGTCATAAATTCATTTAAAAAATTATATTCTGCACTTATATATTTTGGGCCTATGATGGTAAAACATATTTTGACAATATTGCGATCAAATTAATAATAGGGATCGCTTTTAAAAAAAACTTAGTTTTGATATTTCAGTATATTTTACGCTTATTAAATTGTAATTAAAAATAACTGCGTAGAAAATTTGAATTATGTTTATACGATTTTTAATTTCTACCACAGATATTGTAATGAAAAAAGAAAAAAAAGAAAGCCTTTAACATGAAAAATAAATATATATTTTATCTCGGTTCATTCTATCAGTGAAAGAGAAATCTTTGTTCTCTTTATTTATATAATTATGTTTTAGTTGGGCGCCACCCCTAGTATCTAGGGGAAAAATAATAATCAAAAGGAAAAAAATTTACCTCGGATATCAACTCAGGGGCACGAAGATTCTCAAACTCGAGACCACTGGGTAAACTTAAAACTAAAAAAAACCTCAACAATTTAGATAAAAAAATGTATTGTTGAAGTAAAAGGGAATATAGGCTACAAATAAAAAAAATGTATAGAATAACAATTGTTGGCACTTTCGTGAATTTATTATTGTTTCCCTTTTATCCACATCCAAATCCAAAATATAGCACAGTATTGTTGAAACCAAAAGAAGAGAAAAAAATATATATACAATCAATAAAATTAATAATTAGACATAAAATATAATGTTAATTAATTCTTTGCATTAGTCTGTCTTTCTGGAAGTAGATAAGTTCTGATTTATATAGGAAAGAGAAAATAAATGATTACAATAATCGAAAGTTGAAGAGTTGGTTTGACCTCACCCATGAATAATTAGTCCATACTGAAACACCATCTTCATAAATTTGTTTCACTTCAAATTCTTCCACAATTTAAATGAGCATAAATATTGCAGTTCTTACACACACACTTAGCTTCCCTTTTTTACTACTTTCACTTTAATCTTCCACCTTTGAATCACTATAAAATAACTTGAATTGGGAGCCCACATCCATTTGGCTCCATGTTGGACCACCAACCAGGAAGAAGACCTCTCTACTCCTTCAAAAACTTTCCAATATTCTAAATTTAAAAATGTTCTATTCTATAACGAAAATAAATTGTTGGCTATAGACTAGGGAGAAAATGAAAATGAAATGTACGTTTAATATAAATATTAAAATATAGCCAATTGAATATGAATAATGTTTAATAAAGAATTAAATGTCTATTTCCTTCTGTCAAAACTTGAACAGCCCGCTTGATTTTTTCTTCCTTCCTTCTTCCTTTCCAAATAACGGGGTCCTCTATTCACTTGTTTGATAGCACTACGCATGCGTTAAGACAAACATGGTCGACATTGAAAATAAATACAAGAGTCAATCACACTTCTTAAAAGGATAATTAATATGTTTAATAAAAGGTAAGTGTTCTTCCTTAAATCAAAATTCCTTATTTACATTATTTAAAACAATGTTTTATGTTGTTCCTTCCGTCCTTTTACTTTATTTAATAGATATAGACATTATCATTAGTCAGGCCGGCAACCAGCTGGCGAGCTTCGAAGATTTCACGCGAAAATAAATTGGAAATTGTTCACAAAAAAGTAGAAAACATAGGGAAATACAAGGTAGGGTGTCAAATAACATCACAATATCAATTTTATAAATTTAGAACTGATTAGAATAGGTGAACACCCCAGTTAATTAGTAACTATATATATATTAGCATATAAATTTATAAAAACATTCCTGAGGGCAATAATATGGTCTAAATTCTTTCTTTAATACAAAATTAATTTCTAGTAATTCAGGTATATTTCAAGCGTTCTTTATTTAAAATAAATTAAACGGTTTGATTATATTATAAACATTATGACTTGTAATTAGTTTGATTTCCAAAAAATTATTTTCTACAGTTAAGTAGTCCTGTATTATTTGTTTGAAAGTTAATTTGTTTATGCTCTTTCAGAATTTTAAATTTACCAGAACAAATCACAAAATTTCCTTAAAATGTAACTTAAATTTTAACACCAAATAAAAACTGTTGTCTTAGGGCCCTATATAAATATCTGATTAATTTAGTTCGATGCAGCATATAATAGCTGGTTCACACCAGGTTGGTATTATCTAACAGTTAATAATTACTTTAAAGTCTTACATTACTTAGCCACCTCGCAGACACGGTTGATTAATTTGACAGGTAATAATAAAATTACATCACTTGTCAAATGACAAGATATATTTCCATAGCGGATGAGTTCTTAAATTTAGAATTTCATCTAAGTCAAAAGTTACCATGCATGGACAAAATCAATCTAAAAATATGATTCACTTAGTTTTTCCAGGAGATTTTCATCCAGATGTACCCACACTTTTTAAAAGTGCTTAAACCAACTTTGAATTAATTTTAGCACTAGTTTTTTGAGAGGTTATTCACCCTCAATTGATAAATAAATTATATTTATTAAATATTCACGATTCAAAACCAGTTCTATAACTTTAATCTAGAGATAATAAATACTTACATATTTATTGAAACTTCAATTATTATTTAGTATATCTCAATAAACTTCAATACATATAAAGTTAAGAGAGATTCAGTTAAATCTTTTTTAACGTTATACTTGTAACACTTCTTAATAAAAATTGTTATGAACGTACCAAACATTTAAAATTTAATAAATATGTTAGAATTGTTTCATAACAATAAAAATGTTCAAGGTCTCCCTCGAACAAGTTTATTTTAGAACAAAATTTGTTGAACAAAAGCGTACGAATAGTTCCCTAAGAAGTTAAAATAAATACCAGAGACTCTCTTCCAAAGTCATTAAAGTGCCCTTTTAATAAACGCGCTAAAATAATTTAAGAATATTACGTTTTGCTAGCCGTTAGGGCTATCTACCTATTCACAATTATGGGCTAGGGATGAGTAAGTTTAAATTTATAGGAAATGTATCCACATTTTCGTGTAAGGATAGTTAAGTTCCTCTTAGGAAAAACCACCGACAAACACCCCGACCAGGATTCGAACCCAGATATAACCTTCACCAGCAATCCACTAATTTTGAGGAGTAGCGCACTAGACACAATAAAAATACGCAATTTTGAAACATGATAAAGCCACTTTAACACAAATGAAAGTTTAATCGTGAACTTTAAAATAAAGCACTCTCCAGTTGACGTCCTCTAACCTCTCATGGAGTCATCGGAGTGAGACGTGGGACAGACCCAGACTCACACTCTCGTAACACAGTCAATCCTCGCCCTCCCTCACTTCCGGTGCACGGCGAGTTTCCGGATGGTTGAGGAGAGGATTCAACCCCCCACCCCCTTTCTCTGGGGCAGCTCAAGCATGGAAAGTGTTCATGGTCTGGCGGTGCCAATAATACCCGCCCGCAAGAAGACGTCCCACCATCACCTTCAAGTGTCGTTGCTAAGATAATGGCGTCGACTCTCTCTCTCTCTCTCTCTTCTTTTATTTTTAAAGATCATCCAATAGAGGAAGAATACTTTACTGAGACACTTCAGTCGTTGTTCTAAGGGTTGAAGTAGCGTCAGTCTGGGGAATGAACCACACCACAGGGGTTTTCGTAATTTACGACCGAGAAGTCATCCAGCTAGTAGTAGACTAGCTTCCTCTATCCCTCTGATATTTTTTTAATGTATTTCAAGCACTCTCTCAAAATATATAGGATAAAAACAGTCACACACAAAACCAGATTAAAAAACTGAGTTCCTGTACACAGTGATCAAGACAAATTGAATCGGCGAGTGGAAAAAGGAGGACATTCCAAAAATATAGTATATTAAACTGAGATAGCCATATTGTTGGGTTAGGTATAAGCTTTCTAATGAATGAAAAAAGTTAGTGTTTAGGTCTTATATAATGCTTAAAATCGGCCTTAAAGTTTCTTTGATTGGAAAAAGAACAAAATTCCTGGAATATTAACCTTTTTCTACTCAACACTGAGCTTGTGAAACTGAATTTAATAACATTAGACCATTCCTTTTCCCTCTCGTTTCACGTTTGACGCGGTAGAAAGACGCGTTCAAAGCTCGAATAAACTAATTAAATGTGAAATACTGAAAACAAATCCTTTATTTGTTTTTTGCAACAACAAAAATAAAATGCAAGTAAAACTATATTAGCAAGATATGTTTACAACACCGTATAAATCATACGTTTTGTTATTGTAAGAAAAATACTATTTAAGAGTAATACCGCCACCATACAAAATAATCAAGTAGCGGCTCTTTATCAAATATTAAAGTTCATGAAAATATGAGTTCAGAGGACTAGAGACCGCTACTGACCGCATCTGTAGGTCTCCATATTACTACTGCCAATACTTTGTCAGTCATAGTAAGCAGCTGCTGACAATTAAAAAAATAATTATATCGATTTAAAAGATAATTATTATTCTTAATTTTTGACTCAATATTATTTTTTTGTGTGTATAAAACTGATATTAGTTGCTTATATATCTTCTGTCAAAGTATTGCATGTAAAAAGGATAACATTAGCACAACCTTAAATATTAATAATAAACTAATGAGAATTTCAATTTGATATTTTGGGATTGAATACTTATCGACTAGAAATACAATTGTTTAGTGGTAACCCTTTCGATAAAACTTATAGTTTTGTCATTAAATTGATATTTTCGTCTTACAGAGAACTAGAACTAGGTAAACTGGAATATAATCCTTTTTCCACTCACCGATGCAATTGGTTTGACGCCCCTGGGAGGTAAATATTTGAATAAAATGTGTTCGAGAATAATAGTAAAACCAGAAAAGTCTACTCAAAGCCACTGAATAATATACCAGGCCTTGGTATAACAGTATTTTTGGTAATTATATACTTCACACTATTATTATTATTATTATTTAAACTTTAAAGACTCGTCGTTATTAGAATGACCATTGGGACCATGACAAGAATAAATAACAAATCAAATTTCAAAATACAAAATATCTAAGGATACTAAATTGGCATGCAGGTGATGGATAAATAATAATCCAACAAATTAATGGGGGTAAAATGTTTAGAGATGAAAGAACGACACTCGCTTTCTTAGCTTATAATTAGCAATGCCTCTCGAGCAAGAAAAGGCGTAAAGAAAGAAAGAACTATAATCCTACTAGTATAATATACAAACAAAATCTTATGTGTTTTTTTTTGTCCGTTTGTTGCGTAAGCATGCCCAAGCCACCTTACTAATTGTGCTAAAAACTCACATGGATATAAGTTGGAGTCCCGTTTAAAACAAACTTTTTCCATTAAAACGCTATAAAATTAATGCGTTTATTTCCCAAACATTATCTTAAACTGCATGAGAAATCGTTGTACTATAGGCCTACTATTAAATTTAGAATTCATTTATTTGTCTTTCTTGATCAACAAATTATATATAATTAAATAAAAGATTTTATTAATATTGAGTAACACCTCGGGCCACTTAGCTGCCGATGTGGGCTACTTAAAAATCCATCAATATAATTATTTGAATTATTACAAAAAACACCTAGAACTGTGAAATTGAGAGGGTCTTATAAATTATATATATATTTGTAAGCTTGAAGCATACAACCGCTTGACCAATAATTCAGTTAACGCTTAACCAAGAGAAAACTCTTATACTTGGGATAGATTTACTCGCCTGAGGAAATATTAGGCTGTGCATCTCTGATTTATTGTCATTAACATTACATTACAATGTGAGTTTTATGCCTTCCTTCACGTAATGAGATCTGTAGATAAACCTAAAAGCAGCAGAACACATTGAAAGGGAATAGGGAAGTCTATGAGTATTATCATGGTGTATGTATGTTGGTGGGAGGGGGGTAGGGGGAGGTGTAGAGTATAAAAACATTAAGTAACTTGATGATGATGCCTTGGACCATTTGACCACCGAAGTCGTAATGACTATGAAATTATAACGTTTATGTTACATTATTAAAATATAAATTATCTCACCAGAGGAAACTATCCACCGTTGAGGCTGTTAAAGTTGGCAAGAGATATTGAAGCTGCATAAGGGCCAGTTTTATAATAAGATAACACCTACCTAGACCAGAATGCAATATGACGATTTCTTATGCGAATCTGGCCCATCCCATTCGAGCTTAGATTGGTGTCGTCTGATGTCTGATCCCTAGCCGAAATTAAGGGGCACTATGTCTGACTGTGAATATGGACCGGGTGTATTATTTAAAATAAAATGTTTCGAGATTAAGATGGGGATCCAGAGAACGCAAGAATAAATAATGTTTGCAGATTTTATAGAGAAAAATTTGTTTGATCAAACTAAATTATATAGTACTTACATACAAACAAAATTTGATTTTGTTCATATGATGACACAACAGATGTTGAATATGTCATGGGTGACCTGAAAATTCATGAAAACTGTTTCTATTAATTTAAAAAAAAGGTTTTTAGATAGTTCCACCATGCTCATGACAGATATTCAACAAAATATGTTGATATCACTGTGTGAAGTAAATTAACTATAAGTGTCTACTGGAGCAAAATTTGTATTTATTTTTACCCAAAAGAATGTGTTGGTAAAAAAAGTGCAGAATTAACAACCTTTCCTCGCATTGCCTGCATCCTCAATTTTATGCCTTAAGCTTAATTCAAACCTTCGCCGAAAATAGAAAGCAGAATCTTATTGAGTGGTACAGTAACTCACACACTGTATGTTGACCCATAATGCATTGCAACAATAACTTAAAATAGCCGATTATCAACCTATGCTATTTTATAGTGGATAAACATATATATTTTAGATCCTTCTCCCGATGGAAGTTTTCAAATTATAATGCTGTGTCGTAGCACAACCCAATACATCGAATATGTCTACTTGCATCTGGCTGTAGAGCGCATGCGTTGTCAAATGATTTTAGATGGTTAGTTCTGAAATTTGATTGGTTATCCTGTGCCGAACATCTCAGGCAGAGCGGACAAAGTAGAGATGAGTTGAACCTTAGCGTAACAGCTCGCGAAGATAAGGCGGGAATCTTGTGATTGGCTTGAGCTCGTCACGTGACTACATTTATTTTCTTTAGTAGTTATTCGACGAACGTGTGGATCTACATTAAGACCACGTTACTACTGGGGAGTGTATCTTTAAACTCAATTAATCGAGAAAATGTAGGCCTTAAATAAGTAACAAGGGAAATCTTAGGGTGTTCACCTTAAGACTATTTTTCTTACATCCACTGTGAGTATGACACAGACTTTGAGAATATACCCCATCCACGGTAGGAGTGTTGGTGAGGGATTGCTATCAAAAGTTACCAGATCTACTATCATCTATACAATCGCTAAGCCTTATGACCTACAAGACCCCATTATGATGATTTATGGTCACTTTTGACTGTCAAAACTTCCACATCAAACAATTATTTTACATTCTTCTGCTAGCTGTAAGTTACCACCACTCCTATGGCGAATGAACTTTACCTATTCGGGTAGCTAAAGAACCAAGAAACATATAAAAGAAAATTGACAATGGCTTAGCCAACAATCTTTGGGAAACCTATTTTATGTTACTGCTAATATTGTGAGAGTGGCGTATTAAAATAAACTACGTGATGGTTGGTGGAAAAGTTGCCAAATTAAGGACGGTGGATTTTTTATATTTGCTATAGTTATTTAAGGAATTTAGTGGACTAACCTATTAATTATATAACTAACTAATTATATAAAAATGGAATTTTGTCTCTCTGTTCTATAGAGCACTCATTTTTAACATGTGTAGATCTCTTAACAAATAAACTATGGGAAGAATGACAAATAGAACCAATATTCAATCATATAAATAATATATAGTATGGATGGATGGACGGACGGACGGATGGGTGGATGGATTGGATGGATGGATAAATTGATTGAATGGATGGATGTATTGATTGGCTGGATGAATGTATGGATGGTTTGGATGGATTGTATGTATGTGTGTATGTATGCATGTATGTATTTATGATTGTGTATGTGTGTGTATATGTATGTGTTTATGTTTGTGTGTGTGTGTGTGTGTGTAGGCGTTATAACTCTAAACCAAATATAGCTAGAAAGCATAAATCATATTAATATATATTAAATATCTTCTGTCTGTTACCCAACCAGATCCAAGCTACTGTATACTTGTATGTAGTAGGAGAGACATGGAAAATTATGAAATAACATAAATGTAATGACCCCAACAGATCTTAAATATCTGAATGATCTAAATGGAGGCGTGTGAAACGGGGTGACTTAGGAATTTCACAAAAGTTAAGTAAAAAGCTATTTCTCACTGTGGTATATGATTTAAATCTGTCATTTAG
>CABFOV010001863.1:79401-94468 GCA_902141375.1 Timema poppense | reverse complement strand
TCAAATATCTTAGCTATGTAATTTCCTCAGGGAACTTGCTTATTGATCCCGAGCGCATCAGCCCCATTATTGATTACCCGGCCCCCCTCCCCCCAAAAATCTAAAGGGCGTTATGAGATTTATTGGGATGTGCGCATATTACGCGAGATTCAATCCTCGGTCCCGGCACAGATTTATATGATTACCAAACCCTGCCTTCACCTCTGACAAGACATCTTGTGAATGTGAGGAATGCCAGGCCTCCACCGTGGTTCGGATTCCACGTTGAACTGTAGGTCCTCCATTTCATCTCACAATCACGGTACCATTAAACATTAGCGTAAGTGCGTACAACCCGAACGGGTAGTAAGATGCGGTGCTAATAATAATTTATTCCTTCCTTTTCAGAGATAGCCGTGCCATTGAACTCTTTAAAAAAGAAGGGAGTTGAATTTTGTTGGGGTGTGGAGCAGGCTAGTGCGTTCGATCTTCTGAAGATCTTCCGAAGTGTTACGTATGCCCAATTTCTCGATCCCTTTTCTCCTTCATGTTGATGCGTCTGCCGTAACTCTGGGTGCTGTGTTGTCCTAGAGGACTTCTGAGGGTGTCAGACTGGTAGCGTTCGCCAGTCGGACACTCACAGAGGCCGAAAGGAGGTACAGTGCCTACGAGAAGGAATACCTTGCCTGCGTCATGGGCATTGAGCGGTTCTCAGACTATTTAGAACAAAGAGAATTCAAACTGTACACCAACAATCAGGCCCTAGCGTGGATGTGGAACCACCCCAAACAGTTAGGCAAAGTGGGGATATGGGTTTGGAGATTATCCAGGTTTAAATTTTCAACTAACCACATTTCAGGGAAGTTAAATTCGACTGTGGAGGCTTTGTCCCGCATGGCAGAAGATTGTGGTCCTATAGATTCAGGGGATGATAACCCTGTGTCGTTTGTTATCAGGTCCATTCCTGAGTCCTTCTTAGCGAACAGGGATCATCAGGGTGGTGACCCCTGGTGCATTGACATAATAGAGAGGATTCAAAAGGGTGAAAAAGTAGGACAATATTCGTTGTTTAAAAGCCTCCTTGTAGTAACTAATATTAAGGAGTAAGGTAGGAAGGTGGTTGTGCCCATTACCATACGCCCCATGTTATTACGGTACTTTCATAGCTCTGTGTTTGGTGGTCACCTAGGCGTACTAAAAACTGTTAAGAAAGTGTCACGAGAGTTTTTCTGGCCTAGGCTATATAACGACGTCAGGGAGTGGGTTAGTCGCTGTGAAGATTGCTAGAAGGTTAAACCCGCCTAGAATTCCAGAGTTGGGTTGCATTTGGCCAATGTTGTCCAACGCCCCTGGGATAAAGTTTTCGTTGATTATGTAGGGCCCATCATTACCCGATCAACCTTGGGTAACACGTGCATTCTTGTTCTTGTTGACGCCTTTTCGAAGTTTGTCATTCTGATCACTCTGCGTAATATGAAAGCGACTACCACTGTCAACGCCCTGTGTCGGCGCATTTGGTCCCTTTTTGGGGCACCCCGCATAGTTGTAAGTGATCCCGCATGGTTGTAAGTGATAATGGACCCTGCTTCAGGCTGCCTCATTTAAATATATATGTTTCAGCTGGGGCATCAAACACATCACCACCAGCCCCTAACACCCTGAGCCAAACCATGTAGAGCGCTTCAATAGAAATGTTGTGATAGCCCTTACTATATTTTATAACCAGGTTCAGAATCAGTGGGATCAGGAGGTTGATTTTCTTAATTTAGCGTTTAACTCCGCCTTTCATGAATCCATTGGATGTTCTTGGTAGGGAATTGACTCACCCCCTTCTTGCTATATGGGACTTTGTTCCATTGTTGGAGGAGAATGATGTGGTCCCCCATGAGGATAGGTGCAGGCATTACCTGGATCACCTCAGGAGAGCTCAGAGAAGGGTTGCTAACTAATATAATAAAGGTAGACTTCCGGTTCCATTTGGAATAGGCGAGCATGTGCTCTGCCAAGAATTCCCCTTGAGCTCCGCGAAGCTGTGCCCAAGGTGGGGTGGCCCATGGAAGGTAGATAAATTCTTAACCCCTGTGACGGTACTCCTCAAGCAAGTAGCCGATATTACGGTGACTAGGCATGCTCACGTCAGTCACCTCAAGGGCACTGGTCCAAGAGTCCCTAAGGGTATTTAAGTGTACGTCTTTAGTCTTAGTATGTAATTTAGGTTAATAGTGTAAATAGTTATATACATGTGAATTTGGTGTGGTAATTATCGCCCTTATGGCAACTCGGATAAACGAGGATAAATAATATTTGCAACTATGAACGTGATACACGCACTTATGGAAAATGAGTGGAAAGTGTGTAGTGATGCCACGGCCATGATTTAATTGGGCGGAATATATATATATATGTTATATTTAATATCATGGACCGTTGTACATGTATCAAGAAGTTAAGATTATTGGTAACGATATGTGCATAATACATTTATTGCCTAAACGAAAATCTTCCCACAGAATCGACTAGGGCACTCTCGTACAAGAGCGAGAGTGTAGTGAACCAGTGATAAAGACGGGCGATGCCGTCAAGAGATGTATTAAAGTCCTGTTTATTGTATTCACGATGAACATTGATGTTTTGCTTTTGTATGGGAAGATCATAGAACTCCCTTTTCCTTTGTCTTCCACCCACCCTTTCCTTTCTTCTGCATGTGACTGAGTGGAGAACTTCCGAGAGATGAGACTGTGACTCGGAGTGGGACAGTGATGACTCAGCGAGTGGCTGCACTGAGAGTCTCGTGAGTGAAGGAGACCCGGTGAGACTGGGGGGTTGGTGGACCAATCCATGATGTGGTGTGAAGAGTAGTTAACGATATGTGCATAATACATTTATTGCCTAAACGAAAATCTTCCCGCAGAATCGACTGGGGCACTCTCGTACAAGAGCGAGAGTGTAGTGAACCAATGATAAAGATGGACGATGCCGTCAAGAGATGTATTAAAGTCCTGTGTTTAAAGTAAAAAATATGGTTCTGTATTGTATATACGATGAACATTGATGTTTTGCTTTTGTATGCGGAGCTCATAAAACTACTTTTTCCTATGTCTTCCGCCCACCCTTGCCTTTCTTCTGCATGCGACTGAGTGAAGAGCTTCCGAGAGATGAGACTGGGACTCGGAGCGGGACAATGATGACCCAGTGAGTGGCTGCACTGAGAGTCTCGTAAGTGAAGGAGACCCGGCGAGCCTGGGGAGTTGGTGGACCAATCTATGATGTGGTGTGAAGAGTAGCTGTGGGCTTAAAGATCCTGTTCCTAAGAGAGGGAGACTCGGCAGTCCATGGGGATGCCGAGAATGTTTATTCATCAATCATTAGTTTTTGACAGGAACTGAAACTGAAATCATTAGCTCATCTACCGTCGGTAAGCTTACATTTGTACCGCACCTGTGTCGAGTGTCGCCGTCAAGTTTCCGTAACAACAGTGAGAATAATAGAGGACCTTCAAGAGCGTGGAGAGCTTGACTGTTTTCATCATAACTACTGAGCATGTTACGTAGGCTCTTGAGTGACCCACTAGTGGCATGAGGCAAATCGATGATTTTATTTATGTGAAGAGAAATTAAGTTTCTTATGTTGTGATAGCAGCTACACAATAAATTGTAGGCTATCTGATAGTTGGGCGCGGAAAGGTGGAGACTCTTAGTTAAGTTACGCCCTTCTGAGTTTAGAGTTGACATCAAATATGCCATCTTTTCAACAGGCGTTAAGCTTGAATTTTGTTGAATAGTTGTGTTGAACAAATTGTGATAACTCATACATTGTGATTAATTACCAGAGAAGGTAGGTAGTTAAATATTTGGTAAGCGAATAGACGGAGTTGGAAACCAATGACCCACTAGGCGTGAAATGGTTTGAATCGTCCAGTTGAGGTTCAGGAGTGGGAAGTAACATTGTTATACTACAACTTAATAACATATGTAATTCAAATATTACGTATTGATTCTGAATTACAATCTCATCATTGTAATCTTCAATTACTTCCAAAACAATATTAGATAACAGCACTTCAAACTTATTACGTTTGGAGTCAACTTCCTTTTCCAACAAAGATAGTTTTCGAATGTGATACTCGGACAATACTTCCCCTTTGTTCACAATTGAATCTGCTTGCTTTACAAACTCCCTATTCTTGTTACAACCCCACTCTGTTACCTTTTATTTACGGCCATGAATAATATAAAAGGGAGTGGGAATAAACTATGGAACAAGTGACAAGGAAAATTATTAGAAATATTTAAAAACAACAATATAAAAAGTTTATTTAAATAGAATAACATTAGAGCAGAAAACTTGACATGGCCTCATTGATCAAACTTAGGTATGTTGAAAAACAAACAAATAGATAATAACTTCATATTTTTTAATTGCGCAGATAATTTAAGAGAGAGCTATAAATTTTTAATATATCCAATATTCAAATGGGTCAGTCTTGAAGAGACAGAACAACCCGTAACGTTGAATTTAGTACAATAAATCAAAAATATTAATATCCATCAGGATAATACATAAAGACTAAATAAGGGCCTAATGGACACCTTCAAAATGAGACTAAATTGTATTTTTCTCCTTTTAATACCAAAGAATAAAGACTTCAAAAAAACGTTAACTCTACATGTTACATGTTAAGAAACTTTAAATTACGCGAGAGTTTGGCTAACAGACTTTAGCCAAACTCCCCCGGGACTATCAGATCCTAACACAATATTAGGAAATGAAAACAATAACCCTATTATTAAATAATAATGAAAATATCATATTAGAAGCAAACCATAGAAAAAGATTTTAAAATATTCTAAGGTTAATTATCTTCATAACTAATCAAAATGATCAGAAAGTTACGTTACATTAAACTATATTTCAAAATGCAAACAAAAATAAGAAACGCTACCTTGAAGTTTACAAAATAATTACTATTATCCACAATTTCAAAACAATTTACATTTAACTCGTTCAACCCCAAGTCAATTACAAGTGTGGCCTTCCAAAAGATTTAATACTCCAAAAGACTCTAGCGCCCAAGTGGCGACAGACAAAATATTAACGATCAGGTAAAAATCAATAATTTTATATAATAGAAAAATTACAACATCTAGCATGGTTGACACCAAGAGTTAAAATTAAATAAGAGTCCAATAAATAAACCGCCGTAGTTACGATTCTGATGAAGATATAATATATAACTGTTTTATCCTGACATTGTCTAGGTCCAGGACAATGTTCCTCGGTCAAGCGATGAAATCAAATAGTCATTTTAGCATACACGCACATCACAATATATAGTGGTTTTCGTCGCAATAGAATCAAGGTGGGAGAACTGAACACACGGTCGATGACGTCAATGCGGCTTTGGAAGATCACGTAGACCCTTTGTTGTCAAGGCTCCATCCGACTTCCAAACCGTTTCTTCAATCACCTGATGTTTTGAAAGTAGTTCATCTTTCTACCATCAGAGGGCAGGTGAATAGTTGAATAGTCATTCTCTAGTCGTGGCCAATACTGGCCGTACCACTACGTGTTAATAGAACAGGACGGAGTGGACTACATCTTGTTGGAACATCGTAGCTCGCTCGGCCCACTCGTCAATTTAGGATTATAGGCTTAGGCCAGTATTTGTTGTTGCTAGTTTCAGAAGATTCAATCGGTAAATACATGAACAGTTTTATTATGTTGAAATTGATTATGTAGAAAGAATATTATTGTTCAAAATTGTTTTATTATGTCGTACCAACCTACGTGAACTACAATAGAGAATAGTACTACTGTAGGGATTCTATTTGTGTCGGTATAATTGGAGCGGGTAGTATGAAATACAGAATTATGCGTAAATATCAGTATGGGGGCGGGTCCTATTGTAACATGATGTAATGTTATGTTACATTCTTAACGAGGCGTTTCTTTATAAGGCCGCATTGCCGAGTGAAAATTACGAACCTCATGTTGACCAATATTAGTACAGTAAACAAAAATATACTTGAACTAATTAAATTAGAAACAATAAAACAAAATCAGAGTCCACACAACAGGTTCGTGACAGAGTAATACAACAACAACAAATTCGATTACGAGCCTTATCAACCTGACAAGTGAAACTGTACCTAAAGTAAGGGAACACAGGGGCGAGTTTACTAATATGGTTTTCTAATGTAATACAAACTAAAATGGTTAGACTCACGCTTATAAAAAGAATTTAACACAATTAAAAACAATTTGTAGTTATCAATAACTTTATGAGCAGACTTATGTGTTCTCTTAATAGACTGTACTCTACCATAGCGAGAGTTCATTTATTTCAAAGAAATAGATCCGTCCCAGAGAGCCAAAATTTATGTGCGGTGTTAACAGGTAAGATTTTGTACACATTCGTTAAATTATCAAACATAGAGAGAAACAATTTATTAATTAGGTGCCTACCTTTTCGAATGGTGGCTGAGAATACCTGGAGTGATGAGATGATAGCTGGGGCACCCCAAATTTGTTTATTGAGCATTGATTAATTATTTCAGACAAAAGAGTTTCATGGCTGTGTGTCCAAAGAGCTAGAAAGATGCTTGAACAGTTTTCCCCATTATACTAGGAAAAGCGTGTATTAGCGATAGCTAGAAAGATGCTTGAACAGTTTTCCCCATTATACTAAGAAAAAGCGTGTATTAGCGAGCCTGGGTACATTAGGGGAGAAGGATCAATATTGTGCTGACACCTATTACTAATGAATATAATTAATTGTACAAAGAATATAGCACAGCTGGCTCAGTAGATATAATCATACCAAACATTATGGAGATCAATGGTGGCAGTAGACTTGGCCTTATTAATATGAATTTTGATACGGAATTTCAATATTCACAGTAAAAGAATCGATCTTTAATCGACTTCCAAATCAACTACACTAATCGATTAAAGATACCAAATAATAATCTTTAAGTCGACTGCAGTCGTACATGACTTGATTGTCGATTTGTGTTAGCTGTTTTGACCATAGATAAGGTCACTGAAGTTTCAAGTTCTCAAGTTTAATCAAAACAACACCCTGCCAACGCTCGTGGTGTATTGAAATGTGATTTACAGATAATACATTGCATTTAGATTAAAGTAAAGCTTGATCCAAACAGTGAGTTAAAAATGTTCAATCTCTTCAAAAAGTGACTTAAAAAAAAGCTACATATATTGACATTACTTTATTCAGGCTAATGATTTAAGGTTGATTAATTGGAGTGCCTATTAAAATAATAAAAATAGGTAGGATAATTATTTCTTTTAATTCAGTGAAATCTAGTATCACTTAGCCATAGGCCTACATTAGAGAATGGTAAACAATATCATTAGAAACATAATAAAGAGGCGTAACTGAAGGCGATGCATGAATTGTGTTTAATATAAATACAAATAGGCCCAGTTTATATAGCCTACTTATGATTCGTTATTATCTTAGGATACCAACATTGGTTTAGGCAATTTTTTTATTAAGATTTTTTTATGTGTATAAATACTAAAGAAATAAAAATGAAGGTAGAATTTATAGGACATGTACAGGTACTTGCTTTTTTTGTCGTGAAAGGAAACTGAGAACTATGTAAGAAAAAACACTTTGTGCACTCGTTCGGGGTTTGGGATTTGAATCCCGACCTCCCAATAATCGGCAAACCATAATAAATGAGCTTTAAATTAGTTTGTGTGTTTACTGATGCAGGTTCCTTGTTATCTCTAAGTGTATCGATAAATTATTATTATTATTAGCACCCTGTCTTGCTACCTGTTTGAGTTATACGCTACTTACGCTAATGTGTAATGGTAGGGTGATTGTGAGATGAAATGAAGGACCTACAGTTTAACGTGGAATCCGAACCACTGTAAAGGCCTGGTATTCCACACATTCACAACTTGTGATTAATACATGCCTTATCAGAGGTGAAGGAAGGGTTTGGCAGTCAGATAAATCTTTGCGGGGACCGAGGATTGAGCCCTGGACTCCCAGCATGGAAGTATGACACCTTACCCCTAGACCGCCAGGTCACCTGTGTCAATAAAACAATATCTAATCGCCAGACTTGGGTGTGTAGGTCTTCACACATACAGTGATCTAGGATGTGCACAGCTGGATGCACTGAAAGCTGTTCTCATTTACATTCACCCGCTTCGGGGGCCACATGGTCTGAGGTGTCACTCTCTCAGTAGACTAGACTACCGATGAATGAGGAGTTCGACGTTCAAATCTTGGTGAGGTGTACTGAGAGTTTTTCCAAAATGGTTCTACACTCTCTCCATGCAAATGTAGGTACACTCTCTCTGAATATAACCTTTCTCAATCTTAAAACACTTAGCGTAACTAGTATGTAAACATATAACCAAAAGGGGCAGTAAGATACTAAAAAACCAGTTTTTGTGTTTTTAAATGTAAGCCATTGCACTGCAGTTAATTCAACACAAAAGTTGTCCAGAGCAAAATGTTCATGGTATGTGAACATTAAGGGAAAAGGAGCCTGTTTGGTACTTAATATGTTTGTTAACAGTAGACAACTCCTTCAGTATAGTTGGTTTGTCCATGTCTTGTAAACACTATAAAACGTTGTGTCCTCTTATGATCTAGAAAGCTTCTATCAAAAGTAAGCTAACTTGAAGCCTAATCATTCTAAACTGTTTGAGTTTTCTACTTTAGTAAACAATTTACCCGCCTCGGTGGCGTAGTTGGCTAACGCACTTGTAGTGTTGAGCTCGACTGCTGAGGACGAGGAGATCGAGGTTCGAATCTCGGTCGGGTGAACTGGGGGTGGTTTTTCCTAAAATGGTTTTCCACTCTCCCTCCACGCAAATGCGGGTTCACTTCCTCTAATTCAACCTTCCCAATTCCAAATCCATTAGAGTAATTAGTACTTAAAAGCGTATAACCCGAACGGGTAGTAAGACGTGGTGCTAAATATTATTATTATTATTACTAAACAATTGGTTTTCAAAAGGTCCAAATTCTAAATCTGTGATTAGCTCAAGTTTTTAGAGTAGGCTATGTTACATCCTAATCACCATGACCTGGATTTTGATGAAATGTCCCATACAATGCTCATAAGTAGGCTTACATAACATAAACTCCATTCATGATTTCTTTGTAGAAATGTTTATTTTATACTTATAGGTAATTTTTTTGGTCATTTTAGAATTCAAAGTAATATTTTATTGGCTTGCCTCATTTTTAAGCATTTTTGAGTTATTATTAGACATTTTTGAGTCATTTTAAGACATTCCTAGTGAATAAATATTATATTTTTTAATACGATTGATATTTTAATTGATATTTAAATGCTCAAACATGAATTTTGGTCAACACACATTTTATATCCTGTTTACTTGAATAGTTTTAAAATACACGTTCCTGGTGAGACACTGCAACTAAGCTGGAGAGGGCTGTGTTTAGGGGGTAGCGTTACTTCTGGAGCAGGTATTCAGTAGAATACAGGCTGAGTTTTGCTAAAGGCAATTGCATTCATTTGTAAAGTGTTTTTTTTATTAAGTCGTGCACATTTACTATGAATTTTTTTGTTAATAGTGTTAGGCTATTTTTTGAAAATTGAAGTAATTTTTGTAGACTCTTAGTCATTTTATGGGTCTTTTTTTATAATTTCTTGGTCATCAAAATCCATGCCCTGTGATCACACATTATGTTTCCTTGTACGTAAACTTCAATGCAAAAGGTACATAAGGCTACGTGTAATGGATGTTAAGTTTTTTTTTCACAGCATTTTGGTACCCATTCGGGTTTCACACTTTTGTACTAATTATACTAATGGTTTTAGGGCTCAAGAAAGTTATATTTAGAGGAAGTGTACCCACATTTACATAGAGGCAGAGAGGAAAACTATTTTGGAAAAATCACCCTCAATACACCCGAATGAAATTCGAACCTCAATCTCCCCACTATCAGCGTTACATTCTACTGTGAGAATAGCACCTTAGACCATGCAGTCACCGAAGCGGGTGATGTTGAGTTGATCGGGAGCCTGGCGCTAACTTGTTTATGTGGTAGATAGCTGACGTAGTGAAACTCTTGCCTGCATCATATTTAAATGGTTTGAAGTGATAATATTGCAAAAAAAATAGAATGACAGTGATGGGAAGGTCATGGTTCAAATCTTGGTTGGTTAGCTTAGGGTGTTGAAACAAAATTTATCTTGTTTTGGGAAAAGGTTTTTTTTGTTTGCAATAAAAACACTACCAAACATTTTTATGAACCATGATGAATAGATTATTAATCATTAATCATTATTAATCATCAATTTATAGCAATATTATGATTTTATCAGGCAATATAACTACTTATCTTGGCAACCTAAATAGCTATAATACATAACCAAAACTATACTTTATCTTCTAAATTAAATTTATTTATAGGGCCTAAACTATGTTATTAATTAAATACTATCCAAACCCAACTTAATTCAGCCTTTCTTGTCTCAAACAATAATTTAATGTGAAAGTGGAGCTATCTTGGGATGGATAGGCCTTGTTAAATTATAAATCTAATATAAAATTAGGCAGGCATAATATTATGATTTCACTTTTTCTGCAAAATTGTCAAGGATGTACAATCTGTGGAAGGAACCAATATGGTGTTAAAGTGAACGAGGTATTTTATTCAACTTTGTAGTTGAATAATTATTGTATAGTCCAGGAAACCAATAACTTAATATTGATACTGATGTCAAGTATGGTACCTAAATATGTTGATTTGGGTTGATTAATGGTATTTGTAAGCATTATTTTTACTAGAAACCTCTTTTCCAAAATAAGATACAAGTGTTCTTTCTCTAGGGTGTTTTTTTTCCCATAAAAGGTTTGCCACTCCCTCCACTAGTTCAGATTAATTTAATTTAGTGTAAATATGAACATTACATGGAGTGTAGTAAGATGCAGAACACAACACAAACTGACCCCATTATTGTTTGTAGGACATTGGCAATTTGTTCCGATTTTGCAGTAAAGGTCAAGGGTCATGAAGATAAATGAAAAGAACCTTGCAGCTTTCGCATCCTCAGCAACTCCCGTGGACAGAGAAGGCACCTTGGCGAAGAGAGGAGAGGTGAACAAGGGGTATCAAAAGCGCTGGTTTCTACTTAAAGGGAACTTGTTATTCTACTTCGAGAAGAGAGGGGACAAGGAACCAGTCGGTGTAATCGTTCTTGAAGGCTGCACAATAGGTGAGTGACTGCACCTCGTTCTTGAAGGCTCCACGATAGGTGAGTGACTGCACCTTGTTCTTGAAGGCTGCACGATAGGTGAGTGACTGCACCTTTTTCTTAAAGGCTGCACGATAGGTGAGTGACTGCACCTCGTTCTTGAAGGCTGTACAATAGGTGAGTACCTGCACCTCGTTCTTGAAGGCTGCACAATAGGTGAGTACCTGCACCTCGTTCTTGAAGGCTCCACGATAGGTGAGTGACTGCACCTTGTTCTTGAAGGCTGCAAGATAGGTGAGTGACTGCACCTTGTTCTTGAAGGCTGCACGATAGGTGAGTGACTGGACCTCGTTCTTGAAGGCTGTACGATAGGTAATTGACTGCACCTCGTTCTTGAAGGCTGTATGATAGGTGAGTGACTGCACCTTGTTCTTGAAGGCTGTATGATAGGTGAGTGACTGCACCTTGTTCTTGAAGGCTGCACGATAGGTGAGTGACTGCACCTCGTTCTTGAAGGCTGCACGATAGGTGAGTGACTGCACCTCGTTCTTGAAGGCTGCACGATAGGTGAGTGACTGTACCACCTTCCTGTTCCTCAAATGCTATTGAGTAAACAAGGAAAACGTCACATAACTAGTAGACTGGTCTATCTTAGAGTCGAGCACCTGGAAAACTGGCAGAGTCGAGAAAATATGAGGAACTTTTGACTTATGGGAAAAAAATGGTTAAAATATAGGGAATTTCACAAAAACTTTAAAAATAAAATAAAATAGGCTAACTTACTGGTGTATTTGTGAATTAGCTACCTTTAACTGCATAGAAACCCGCCTCAGTGGTGTAATTAAGCTAACACGCTAGTTTTGTGTTGAGCTCGACTGCTGAGGACGGGGAGATCAAGGTTCGAATCTCGCTCAGGTGTACTGGGGGTGGTTTTCCTAAATGGTTTTCCACTCTCCCTCCACGCAAATGTGGGTTCACTTTCTCAAAATTCAACTGTCCCAATTCCTAACCAATTAGCATAATTAGTACTTGAGCCTATAACCCCAACAGTTAGTAAGATGTGGTGCTAAATAAATAAAAATAAAAATATGTAGAAGGAAAAGCAAACTAAAGAATAAAGCAGGATGATTTGAACATATATCTTATACGCTCATTCCCAATGGGAATTCCTTCTGAAAAACCTGGAAAAAACATGGCGTTTTGTTTTAAATAAAACAGAAAAGGGAACAGACACAAGACGTACCCTGATTTTGGTAGGAATAACCGTATAATATGATAGTTACTAAAATTACTAAAACAATTTTTATATATTTATACATCAAGTCATGCTATCAGCAACTATTACTTTTGAAATATATTATCTAGGGATATAAAACTAGAACCGTCGATAACCTCGATTCTTACTGTTATCACTTTGAAGGTTTCGGAAAGTTAATCAAATCTTTTTTTTTCTGGAGTTGAACTCCCTATAAATTAATTAACTTTACTTAATTATTAGATATGATACTATTATGAAGATTGTGTATCAAGTTTTCTTTTCCTTGCCGTCGTGTGTTAAGAGCATTGAGATGTTTCGTATTATTGTCAGTCAAGAATCCAAAATCACTCGGACATTCAGTATCATAGAATTGAGGCACAAGCTTTCCTCTACTTTCAATAAAATTTTGTATGGCTTCCTTCAGGTCAAAAACTCTTTACAACATTTTTAAAGTCTCTATTTGTCATTTCCACCCCTAGAAATAACTTTATATATATTTTGTGAACTGTAGGGCTGCGGGTTTATGACCCCTCAACTAGATCAGCTTACATGTATTAATGGGTTGGGTAGGTCATCTTGTATGCAGCTTTCAATTTTGATATAATATTTCATCAATACCTAAAAGTAGCATTATTATTATTATTATTATTATTATCATCACGACATCTAACTACCCATTTGGGTTATACGCACTTACTCTAATGTGTAATGAAAGTACCCGCCTCGGTGGCGTAGTTGGCTAACGCGCTTGTCGTGTTGAGTTGCTCGACTGCTGAGGACGGGGAGATCGAGGTTCGAATCTCTGTCGGGTGAACTGGGGGTGGTTTTCCCTAAATGGTTTTCCACTCTCATTCCACGCAAATGCGGGTTCACTTCCTCTAATTCAACCTTCCCAATTCCTAATCCATTAGAGTAATTAGTACTTAAAGTGTATAACCCGAACGGGTAGTAAGACGCGGTGCTTAATAATATTATTATTATTGTAATGAAAGTCAAATGTTAATCAGAAACAAATATGTTTGTATTTCTTAGAAAGCTCTTACTATGAAATCTTGACTGTTTTCTTGTGCTAAAACATTGTTTAACTGAGATGTCACACTGGTTGTGTTTTCAACAAGAATTTACAGTCGGGAATAGTAACACGATAGTTTGCCCGCAGAACTAGCTGAAGATGAAGAGCAGTTTGGATTCAAAATCATGTTCCACGGGGCAGGGAACCGCAGTTACATCTTGGGGGCAGAATCCCAGGAAAGTATGGAGCAGTGGATGAAGGCCTTGGCATGCGCCAGCTACGACTACATGAAGCTGATGGTTGCAGAGCTCCAGAGACAACTGGATGAGATGGAGGGTGAGATAATTTTGTTGTGAATCCTGGAGATTCTCTTTGCAATCCTCATTACCATCTTCATCATCGTCGTCGACTGTTTTCAACCCGTGGCTGAGTCAGTTTAGTAAAGATCTGCTTTAGTGACTCCCATAGTTTAAGGCGTCAGTCTCGCAATAGACTAGGCTGCCAATGACAGGGAGATCGGGGTTTGATCCCGGTCATGTGTACTTAGAATGGTTTCCTCTGGGCACTTTCTACGAGGCTTCATATTATTCAAGGTACTAACACAATTTATGTTTCCTGAGAATTGTCTAAGAAATGTTCATCATTAAACAGGTTCATGTCAGCGATAGTGAGTATTGTGAATCATCTGAAGACTCATGTTTCCTGAGAATTGTCTAAGAAATGTTCATCATTAAACAGGGTCAGTCAGCGATAGTGAGTATTGTGAATCATCTGATGACTCATTGTTTACATTGACTTTTGCGCTTTAAGTAAATATTATTGTTCACCACTCAACTTAGTCTACTGCCGCTGAGCGTTAGGGATGCAGATTATTGATTTGTCCTGATTGTTTTAAAAGTTGTGAAAGCTTAGTGCATTCAAAGGGCATTCAAACTCTGTGTATTGTATTTTATAATGTTCCATATTATCTGAGACCACCTTGGTCTTGTTAATCTCGGATAATTAGAGACTTTACTTTAGATCCAATTCTAAGCCATTATTTAATAATAATAATCTTTGCTTTTTTCTGATTAAAAATTATAGATGTAATTTGGACAGCTATATTCAATTTAGTTTGTTGCTTAGATCTACAGGGTGTCTACCAATACTGGAAATATACTTGATTTTATTTTTGATACTGGAAATACTGGAAAAGTATTCAGTCTCTTTACATTGAGTGAAATTTTGGATTAAGCATTTTGATATTATTTGGACTACTGATAGTTATATTTCTACCACCCCTCAATTACTCCCCCTCTGGTCTATCTTGTTTGCCACACAATTAGTTGACCTTGTAGGTGACCTTGCAGTGGGGATGTTTGCCTCTCTTGCTGACCTTTATATTCTCAGTCTCTACACTAAGCCCTCCCTGCCCCCTCCCCTTCACAAACTAGAGAAAGAAACAAATAACCGTTTTGACTACACAGTAACCATTATGAGTGATGAGTTACTGGTAACTGCTCAAGTTCAAACATAACTTCAAACTATTGGTGGACCTGCCTGACCTTGACATGCCAATGGCACAGTACAGTATTTTTAGTGTTCTTCACTTTGGCCCCCCCC
>CABFOV010001863.1:63521-79227 GCA_902141375.1 Timema poppense | reverse complement strand
ATTGGTGTATCTGCCTGACCTAGACATTACAATGGCACTACATTATATGTTCTTCACTTCATTCCCCCCTATCTCACTCCTCTCCCCCCCTCCATCCTCCTAAAAGAAAATCTACTGTTCCTAAGCTTGTCCTGGTGTGAGTATTCCGCAGATCCCACTTGTCTATCTTGTGATCTTTGTGTTTAAGAAGAAATGAGTAAACTCGGAGGAAAAAAGAAGATTGGTTGGACAGTACAGTGTCTAAAGATTGGCTGTGGTTACGAAAAGTAGATTGTGATAAAAGTAAAGCCCTTTGTTCTTTGTGTAAAACTAACTTTGATGTCAGTAACATGGGAATATCTTCAATCCGATCTCATGCCAAGGGAAAGAAGCTTGTTGACAGAGTGAAAGCTGCTAGTGGGGAGCAAAAAAATACCTATTAGACCTGGTCCCTACGGCCAAATATGCAGTGGTTATGAAACCTGAAACTAGACCTAGTTGTTCTATTCAGAGCTTCCTAGTCAAAGATGAAGTTTCTCGTGCTGAAATATTGTGGGCTGTTAATCAAGTAATGACACATTCTTCTGCTTGTAGTGATCTTTTTAAAGTAATGTTTTCCGATAGTGATATTGCCTGGAAATGTTAAATGCTTAAAGATAAACTTGGATATGTCATTGTGTATGGATTAGGTCTTTTTTAAAAAGCGAGCTTGCGAATATGGTTAAACAATGCTCGTTTTATTGTATTTCATTTGATGAGAACATAACTACTGTGGCTCAGAGGACCCAGATGGATGTTGTTGTTCGCTTCTGGAGTGAAAATTAAATTCATACAAAATATTTATATCTTGCTTTTTATGTCATGCAACAGCTCAAGTTATATTAATGAACTTTATATCTGCATTAAAAGATGAGGGCTTGGATCTTAAAAAAATGCTTCAAGTTTCCACGGATGGGCCAAATGTCAACCTCAAATTTTTAAGTGATCTCAAAAGTTACTTGAAGGTAGATTCTCCACAAGATCCTGAGTTACTGGAATTTGGAACTTGTTCATTACACATAGTCCATGGTGCTTACAAAACAGCACATGCTAACTCTAGTTGGACTACTAACCAGGTTTTGCACTCACTATATTTTACTTAAAGATTTTCTAACAAAACTTGCAGACTATCAAAGAATAACAAGATCATCTCATTTCCCGGCGAAGTTGTGTTCCATTAGATGGGTAGAAAACTCAAGAGTGTTAGAGAGAGCAATGTCACTGCTGCCGTATTTAAAACAGTATTTTTATTCTAACAAGCATCCTCCAAAATCTGATAGTTTTCAAACATTAAGCAATTTTGTGAAGGATTAACTTTAGACATCAAGGTTGGGATTCATGCTGTCAGTTTAACTTGAGTTGGAGCAATTTCTAATCAAATATCAGAGCAATCAACCTGTATTGCCATTTATGTTTGCAAATCTAAATAAACTACTTGACCACTTGATGGACAAAATTGTAAAATGTGATGTAATGAATTCAGCAAATACTTCCAAAATATTGTTAGCCATTGATTTAAAGAAACATTCCAACATGAAATCACTCCCAACTGTAGATATTGGGTTCGCAGCATCAGCAGCTTTGAAAGGAATTAAAAGACATCAAAATACTTTGGTTCAGAGGAGATTGTCAAAAATTTCCAGTTGATTTCTGCAACAAACTTTTATATAGGTGTCCTCTCTCCTTCGAAATTGTCAAGGGTGCTAGTTGTCTCCCGCAGTCGTGCTCAATCCATCTGTTAGGACCTATAGGATAACTTCTGTATTAGAAGTCCTACTAGACAATAAATAACTATCTAGTGTGCAAGCTGATGTTGTAAAAAGAGACTACTTGGACTTTTTACAAAGCAAGAAGTTATTAACTACCTTAAACAATTCACTTTAAGTGGTGACCAGCTTGATAAGTTCATGAATATTTTTTCTAAAGTAAATGCATTCCTGGAACTACAATATTTCACTAAAAAAATTCTTGTTCACTTCCATAACAATGCAGCCGTTGAACAAAGTTTGTCCGTCAATAAAGAATGTCTGGTTGAAAACCTACATGAGGACAGCCTTATTGCTCAACGTGTAACTTATGATGCATTCACTGTTAGGATAACTTCTGTATTAGAAGTCCTACTAGACAATAAATAACTATCTAGTGTGCAAGCTGATGTTGTAAAAAGAGACTACTTGGACTTTTTACAAAGCAAGAAGTTATTAACTACCTTAAACAATTCACTTTAAGTGGTGACCAGCTTGATAAGTTCATGAATATTTTTTCTAAAGTAAATGCATTCCTGGAACTACAATATTTCACTAAAAAAATTCTTGTTCACTTCCATAACAATGCAGCCGTTGAACAAAGTTTGTCCGTCAATAAAGAATGTCTGGTTGAAAACCTACATGAGGACAGCCTTATTGCTCAACGTGTAACTTATGATGCATTCACTGCAGCCGGGGGACTTTATGACGATTTCAAAAAGATGATTCATGCTGTGAGGAATGCACCAGAAATAAGGATAGACGCGCTTGAAGAGAAGAAAAAGATTGAAGTAGACTTAAGTAACAAAAGAAAAACAGCATCTGAAGAACTAAATTAGAAGTGAAAATAACAGTTTTGCAGAAAGCAAAGGAAGAGGCAGAGGTGTTAGAATATGAAATGAAAAAATTGAAAAAGTTTTGTGGTTGAATGATTTTTAACTTTTGTCTACACACTATCATCTTAATTTTTAATAATGTTAGGTAACTGCAATTATCCTTATTTCCAAGTAATTTTTATAAACATAATATTTGTTGGTTATTTTTCAAGGTGTGGTGGGGATAATAGTTAGTTCTTGTGGTCGAGTAAACTCCCCGGCAGTAATCATCCTTTGAAGCTGCGCCACCAGGGCTGATTACTTGTACCTCTAAAGTTCTAAGAGTGAGGTGAAATCACCTACCAATTTTGCCAGGAGAGGTATTTTCACACCTTCCAGGGTTCTTTTACTGCCACGTGGAACCGACGGCTTTACTTCCCATCTGAAGGATGTTGAGCTATGATCTTTACTCGCTCAAGAAAAACCCTTCAGCCTCTGTTGGGTTCGAACCCACAAACATCGGTTCTTGAGGCGAGCACTTTACCCCAAGATCACCGAGGTCAACGGTGGTATAGGTCATTCAAAAAATGTAATGTGTGTGCGCACATGTATTAAAGATGGGTCAAATCCATCTTTTTTCAAATCTGAAACTTCATTTTGCCATCAAATTCCTAATTAAAATTTGAATTCTAGAAAATATTGTAAGCAAAAGTGTTTAACTTTCCCAATAACTAGGATTTTTTCCCTTCATTTCTGATTTTGTTTACATTAAATGGTAAATTAATTATCTGAGGTTTGGTTGTTAGGTTTTTCCTATCATTATCTTGGGTTTAACCACAAGAAACTATTTAACTATTTTAATACCTTTAAAAAATAACTCAAACTTGGTACCTATTTAAAAAAATGATTATGATTTGAGTCTTGAATTCATGAATATTCGTTATAGGTTATAGGGTCTCATCCTTTAGTATATACTAGAATATATGTGTCAATACACTTCTTGATGTAAAAATGTTTAAATATGACAGACCTACCCTAACTTTCTATCATTTTATAATTTTGAAATAGAGATTGTTTGTCTCTGAGTACCTTTCATATGTACTGGATTTCTTAAAAACATTTACTGGAAATATACTGGAATTTCAAAACTATAGTCAGGTAGACACCCTGAATCTATTATAGTATATTAATTTGAAATAAATACTTGCAGTACAAATATGGTTCTATAATACACAAACTCATGTAAAGTTAATTGTTTTAGTTCAAAATCTACTTGGATGTGAAAAATGCCTAATTTCACCTCATTTATTCAAGTATTAGTTTACATGTTGGCTACAGATGGGGAAATGTTAGGACATTTAATCAAAAAACAAATAAAAGTTAGAGTATTTAAGGGTCATTCCAAGTAAAATCAACACACTTTAAAACAAAAAAAAACTTCATATTTTTCTATTTTTTTCAAATTTGGCAATGCTTTTGGCGCTATAAAGATATGAGAAAATATAGAGTTTCAGCCCTCTAACATTATCCGAACAGAAGTTACAGGTGATCAAAGTTTACAAAAATTGACAAAAATTCCTTGTTCCAAACATATTTTATTGGTTGTAAAATGAGTTATATGAATCCTAGAGACCTGAAGTTACTCTCATTTTAAAGCTACAAGAATAAAGTGTTGCTTTGCACTAAAATCATGTTTTGATATTCCTAGACTTATTCATGGTACTCACAAGTCACACCTTTATTACACTTTCAGAAAGCCAAATTGTTGTCAAACCATTCCCCTCTGCAACAAATTCAACTTAAGAATGTTTCTTTACTGGATATAAACAGTTACGGGAAATTAATAGCTTTGTAGTTGCAATTTACGATGATCTGTGGTCGCTTAGCTATGTTTTGGAGAAAAATGAAGTAAAATTAAAAATTTCTTCACCCCGCAGGGCCATCTCATTCATTTAAATACCAATCCAAGTCAAATGAACTTTATATTTTAAAAATCTGAAATGATACTGAATTAAGGTAAATCCTCTGACACAAACGGGTCGAACCTATAATTTACCAGAACATGAAGTTCAAGAAGTGATACAAAAGTTTGTCAAACAAAGAGCAGCAAAGAAACATCTTTAGGATGACAATATAGACAAAGAACTGACAGTAAAATAGGTATTTCCTTTTATAAGAAGAGGTCTATTCAAAAATATTTTTGTTTTAAGGTAATATACTTTTAAAATGCTTATACATTTTAGATTATTTCATAGTTTTATGGTTTTTATAACTACACACAATAGTATTTGTTCAATGTATATTCAGAAATGATGAGACTTTTAATATAGGTGAGAATGTAGTGTGTGTGTGTGTATGTGCAGAAAGCCATATTTATAGTAAAACCCGGTCTAGGGGTAAGAGTCAGACTTCTATGCTGGCGGCCGGGGTTCAATCCTTGGTCCCGGCAAAGATTTATCTGATTACCAAACCCTTCCTTCACCTCTGACAAGACATCTTGTGAATGTGGGGAATGCCAGGCCTCCACCGTGGTTCGGATTCCACGTTAAACTGTAGGTCCTCCATTTCATCTCACAATCACCCTANGTGAATGTGGGGAACGCCAGGCCTCCACCGTGGTTCGGATTCCACGTTAAACTGTAGGTCCTCCATTTCATCTCACAATCACCCTACCATTACACATTAGTGTGAGTGCGTATAACCCGAACGGGTAGTAAGACGCGGTGCTAATAATAATAATAATAATAATAATAATAATAATAAAATAGTAAAACCATTATGTGGCTATAATTGTGTTTTTATATAACTCATAATCCTATGGAGGTCCCAAAATAAAATTGGCAAACATCTTATGGTAGATTAAAAAAAAAATTGAAAATAAAAAAAAGTTTTTGAAAAAGTAAAATTTGAAATATTACAAAAATCCAGGGAGATGATATTTTTAAGTAATATTATAATGGTGCATATCAAATTAAAGAGCATAAAAAGAGCTTTAAAATAAGAGTAATTTCAGGTAGCTAGGATTCATATAACTCATTTTACAGCCAATCAAATATGTTTGGAACAACAAATCTCTGTCAATTTGTGTGAACTTTGGTCCCCTGTAACTTTTGTTCGGATAAGGTTAGAGGGCTGAAAATCTAAATTTTCTCATGTCTTTATATTGCCAATAACATAGCCAAATTTGATCAAAATTGGAGGGGGTAAATTTTGCAGCTGTGTCGAGTTGACACGGAATGACTCTTAAGTAGTTGGATATTTCTGCAGCTAAACATTTAAACAAGATTGAGTGATTTTGTCTCTTTATGTTAACAAACGGTATTGTCTAGATATTTTATTGTAACATGGGGCGGTTGTACAGGTGGTGTTTTATAACTTATTTACATAGGGACACAAATAGAACATGACCGTCGTACACAGTTTTCTGCCACTGGCAGGGTCTGGCTCGACATAACAAGCCTCTCCCTCCACCTTTCTTCCATCACACCGGCCCAATCCACTCCTCTCCTCTCTACACTCCTCCACACTCTCTTCAGCCACTTGTCCGTGGGTCTTCCTCTTGGCCTCCAGCCCTCCACCTCCATTTCTAGCTCCTTCCTTCCAAGGAGGACACAAATAATACATACATCATTAGATACTAGAAAAAAGGATTTATAAACATTTTTATGTTTATTAGTTGTTAGAATTGATTTCTAAAAGATGTGATAAATGTAATAAACAGAAAATTTGCCATTCATTACGAAAAATTTAGTGTAAAAAAATTTGATTAGGTGATTTTTTCAAATGTTGTCTGGTAAACCCGGAAAAGTCCAGGAATTTCCTAGTAAAAGTTTTGTAGTCAACCTGATTTACTATCTTGTTTTCAATTTCATATAACTTGCTCCTCACAGAATGTGAAGCTATCACCGCCGCCATGAACCAAAGTGTCACCCTGCGATCTCATAACAAAGATGGTTCAGAAGCGACAGAGAAGAAGTCGCCAAACTCTCCGATGGCCCCGCCTCGGCAGCGGCACAACCCGTTCAATCGCGTACAGCAGTCGGCGAGCCTGGACGGATACCAGCACCACCATCACAGGTCTCACAGTATCCGCTCAGCGCCGGGGAGGCCTGATGGTCTGGCTCGTACCACCGATAACCTGCCGCGGACAAAGGTCACCTTCAGAGAGCTCCACACGGCGTATGGACGAAGGTTTCTCAGCGATTTTAATGCATGGAAGTACGCCAAGCGAATGGAGCAAGAAAAGAAATCTGAAGCAAGCCAAGACTTGTTGATAACTCTTTAAGAACTCAAAATATTGTTATAAAATGCTATGTTAGAATATACACCATTTAATTCGTTTTATATTCCCAGAGTGCAGTGGCAAGGTCTGATATTTATATTACCATATACTTGCACTGTAAAGCACCCTTTCACCCAATATATTTATATCAGATAATCTTTAAATTGAAAAATGACACCCGGACACTAATTGAACCTGGGACTTATGGCTTAGTACTCCAATGCTGTAACCACTGGACTATCCAGGAATTGTCCCATGCCTAGGGCCGTCCTTCACTCATATTTTTAGGCAGTCTGTGATGGACGTGCGGAAATTGTCGGCTACAGATGTGTGAGATAATGCAGCCACCATCGACTCGGTAGTTGTCTTTTTGCTCCCAATAGTACAATAGCACACATGTTTTACTTTTAGAGATGTGAAGGGTGAGTCCAGAGTACGAATTGACTGTCTCAAGTTACAAACAATAGTTTCTCTTATTTTCAACTGTTACCATTGGTAACACTGGATAATGGCGCACCTGGCCATTGCTAGAGTGTACCATGAGCTAGTTGTAGTACCTTCTTTAATAACGTTTTGCTCTTTGGATACGTTCATTAGAACATTCTTCTTATTTATCCTAAACTTCGGTGCCATTTTAAAAGTTGTGCCCAGATAATTTGGGACATAGATATAAGTAGTTTATGGCCCATGGTTTATGAGTTTTTTTAACCCATTTCCTGGTGTGTATTTAGCACAGCAATCTAAATCGGCTCGGCAACCATTTTTATACTTGTGTACTCTTATCTGACACATATTTTGCTACTTACTTATTATCTTATTTATTTCTTTATTCATGGTCATAGGATAGCATTGAACTATCTATTAGCTTCAATATGAAGTATTCAGACTGACTAAAAGTATAGTGGTTCATAGGGGAGGAGGGGTGTGGGGGTGAGGTGCGAATTCCACTTTTTCAATTCAAAGTGAACTGTAATAGAATATATTAAATATTATAGAAGCCGAATCGAAGTTTGAATATTTTCTTTTAGTTTTATGCTTGAAAAAATATTTTGTGACTATTTATTTAACTGAATGCACTAAGATTACTTGGAAATATTATTTTATTGCACCATTGTTTGTAATAGTTTGTGTTAATCTGACAAATCAAGCTATCATTAAATAATAAATTAAATTATTTCAGTTTTTTTTTAATATGAACATTAATGTTTAATGTACACAACTCAGAATGAGAGTAATTGAACAGACATTGAGTATTTTAGCTGTCAATATATTTTTATTGCTAAAGCTTCAAAACAGGAATTTGTTTCGAAGCGAAGTTGAATCTGATGTTTGTTTTGAAGCCAAGTTGAAGTTTTGAAGCTTTGCACGCCCCTGGTGGCTGTTTTGTTGATAGATGGCAGTACAATAACTTAGTTCAATGTAACCTCGATTGGCACCCACACCAGGAAACGTTAGGGCAAACAAAGATGTTGTTCAACGCCCTCGTAGCGGAGTATGTCTATAAACTAGTAAAGTTAAAACAAGAGGAAATATATATTTGTGTTTTAAAAATATAATTTAACTTAAACCTGCCCGATAGTCAAATTTAATCCACAGGCTCATAATTGGCTCATTTTTGTCAAGTTATGCAAAAACCAGAAAAGTTATTTGATTGTGAATGAATTAAGAAGTGGTAATTTAAAAATGTTTGGTTAGCTATCAAACAAATTTACCATCTTTGATACTTCAATATAATACACTACAGGATACATAAGAAAGAAATTAAACCTAAACATCAGTTGGAGCTTTCATGGATGAAATTAATTTTCTATGAAACTTGGTGGGTTGCAAAAAAAAGGCATCGTGGTCCACCAATTTTAAACCCCTGTTCAAGGGGCTATCTCTAAACTTGAATTGATGCATGAAAGTTTGCAGGATGAAGATTGACATATTTTTTTAACTTATATGCTTAACACAAGGTTTCTTTTAACAATACAAATATATCAATTTCATAATTATTGCAATGTTAATATTGTTCATTTCTTATCTAAGAACTTGGGAGAATTATGGAGGGAGGTTAAAGGGGTGTATGGGACACAGATGTCTCATTCAAACTTAAAAAAGAATTTTCGAAGATCAAAGCCTTTTGATGTATTTTCAAAGATTTAGGTATATTATTTTTAGGATTGGATGGGAAATTATAATTGAGATGTAAAGTTTAATCCGAGCTTACCTGAAACAAAACTACTTGTATGTTAAAATGCATATTCACCTTAGAAAGAGTTAATTTCAAAATAATTTTAACAAATACAATAGAGTAATTTTGAGTACAATATGGTTTTATATTTGTATTTTTGTGCAATATTAATATAAAATAGTGAAATGTACCTCTGTAGACACTTTGTTATTGATCTAGTGATACATTTAGTTGTAGTTGACACTTCTCTAGTTGCAAAAAAGTTAACTTCAAAAAACAAGTGGCTCATTTGGTATGTATAGATTTTGTTTTGTTGTGAGCTGTTGCAATTTATTACTATAGTAATAATAATAATTAACTACACTCCAAAGAAAACATTGTAAAGCTAGTTACACAAATGAAAAACTATGACTTGAGTATTTTCTTGAATGTTTTGACTTATTGATTTTAAAGTGTGCCAAGCATTTATATCAGACAATATAATTGTAACCCCTATTTACAAAATCATTATGTCTTGAGTTTACAAATTTGAGGTGTTGTAAATGTAAAGTCAACTTTTTTGGTTAGCCAATCAGGAATAAGTATTTTCTTGAAGCCAATAATAGTTTTATAAAGCTGGAAGATAAAATGTATGTGAAACTGGAACACAAGTATGGAAATTATATGATCTATGGGGTGATCTTGCTGTCTAGGAGTAAAGTGTCAAACTTCTATACGACGACGATGACGTTTTATGCTTTCAACCATTAATAATCCAATCATTCCACCAAGTTGAGACTTGCATAGTCCAGTTTAACCAATTTTTAACTATTACTTGTGGGTAACCTTTGACTGTTTTTGATCTGTATTCTCTATTATGTTTTTGCAAATAGTTGTATGTATTATATATAAATGATAATTAAAATTCAATTCAGATATATCAATATTATATAATGGAGTTAAATCCTCCTTTGCACTATGTTTACTGAAACAAGATTGAATATTTATTTTAAAGCTTTATAAAAACAAAACTGTTGAATTACATCTAAAGTGCTTGAATGAACTATAAATTAATATAAAGCGCCAGCCCAAATCTTAAAAGGAACTTTACTACTCTAAAAACTATATATTTACTTAAATAAGTATAATTTATCTTTATAGACTTTCAAAGCAAGTTTCCTTGTCTTGATATCTTTTCATATTCTTGTCTCTAGTTGAAAAGTTATCGCATATCCTTAATATAAAATTAAATTAATGGCAAAGCTTCATAATGATCAAAGTCAAATAATTTTTTGTAGCTAAACTTTGTACACCATTACTATAAAATTTTATTTATAATAATACTATCTAGTTAAAGGTGTATATTGCATGACTAGATGTATGATTTTTATGAAAGTTTTAACCGTTTTATACTAGCACACAACTTACAAAACATATTTATTCTAGAATATAAATGACACCTAGTCCTCTGAATTTCGATTAGTCGCGGTGAACGGTGAAGTGTCAAATTTCACTAATAAAAAAACTTGCCGTACAAGGAATTGTATCCAGCACCCTTAATTCAGAGGTGCTTGCTAGTACATGACACCCCAATTTTCCTACAAATAAACATCCAACATCAAGAAAAAGTTGCTAGATCTACTTTCACATATTCATATGCCGAGTCATAAGATATGCAGCTTTGTGTTTGATAGCTAAAATAACAGTAATAATACAGTAAAATGTTATCAGTGTTGACTTTAGTACTGGGGTGCTTCTGTGTCTGTAATACTACCAATTTTTTTTTTAAAGGCCTTAATGCCGTAATACATTGACATCAACAGGTTCCCTCTTTCTATTCAGAAATTTTAAGACTTTTTCCACCTTCATTAAACTTTTAATGCACATTATGGCATTATCTTTTGCAGATTGCGGGGCAAAAGAAAAGCTAGCAAGAATTTTTTCCTTGTTCTTCATCACTTTATGCGTGGAAAAACTCTTAAGCTTTGGGGCCATTACTATGGTAAACGCAAATACTGCGCTACGACTGATGTGAACAGCGAGAACGCTAGAAGCAGAATGTAGGCAAGTTCTGTGGGTACAGGGATAAAGGAAGAGGAGTCAAGGAAATACTTGCTCGATTTGAAATTTATAGACAGCTGTTTTTTTCAAATAACAGTAAACTGCGAATATAGAGGCACTCCTGTATTTTATAAAAGGTGCTCCAAATGTTTATTCATAATAAAACAAAAAGTTAAAATTGTTGTTAACCATCTTATAGCCTCTTCCACTACTTGTAATGCATAGTGCCAACAATTATAATTACTCTTAGTATTACATCCTAGCTTTAATTTGTATATAATAAATAAGTTAATATCTATTAATCATACTTTTATTTGAACCTACCTATATGTTAAAACCTTATCCCTATTTAGTTTATATGGGTTTTCAAATCCTTAACAGATATTTGAGAATTAAATTTTATTCTTATTCACGACTAGCATAAGTATCAGGCATTGTCTGAGGTAACTACGCGATTTATTGTGTGGCTACTCCAAGAAACATTTTTCTTTGCTTCAAACAGCTGGGGGTGGGGGGAATCTTCATTTTATTTCTTCAGACCCGGTTTTTATTAAATTTTAAAAAATCTAGCCAAAAATTTAAAATTACAACTTTGAGGTGCATATATTTGTGACCATGGGGTACCAATTTTAAAATTTCAGATCTCTTGAGTTCAGTAGATATCGCACAAAGTTCATGATAGACTCTTAATTTTATTAATACAAATTTAAATTTTAAATTAAGTCTTGACACATTAGCTTCATCGATAACATGTCTACCTGATCCAAGAGTTCCAGTATGGCCAACAAATTTTTCATTGTGAAATATGGGTTCCCTTTCACAGTGAGTAATTCATGGCTGAGGTCTGGGTGTTGTGTTTGTTCTAGAGTTAGCTTTATTAATAAGTTGTGTACTGACATAATCATTCTATTCCAAAAGTGTACTTCAAATAAAAAAAACTCCATGGCTTGAGCTTGTGGTTAGACTATACCAATTAAACGGCCACTAACGATGATAGTGCTAACATTTGTGGATAGAGCTTGCCATGTTGTCAGCACCACGTATCCTTTGGCCGTTTATCTCGGTTTTCAAACCAGAGCTGCTACATATTTATTCAATCATGTCCTCATTTGTCCTTACGAAGCTTGGTTTGACCCTGTTCCAGGTCCACTGCTTAAAAAAAAAACTGGTGGTGCTGGGGATTGAATTTGTGACCTTTGGATCTGTAGCTAGGAATTCTCATCACTAGACCACAGAGATGGCACTTCAAACACATAAAATAAAATTGACAAAGATTTTTTTCTGAGAGCCCTTATGTTCACTAGTTGTTGAACCCAATATAATTTAGGATAAACCCAACTGCCAGGATTCATTGTGAAGACCTATCCGCAGATAGGATAACATTAGAATGGATCGGAAAGAAATATGATGTAATGAGGTGGAATATATAGAACTAGCTCAAGATTGGGATAGGGTGTAATGAGGTGGAATATATAGAACTAGCTCAAGATTGGGTTAAGTGATATCATTTGTAAGTGTGGCAATGAACTTTCGAGTTTCTAATGACATGGAGTAAGTAAGATTTAGAGTAAAAATCAAAGCACATTTACACTGACATTTCTAAATGTATCCATTCAATGCAAGTTAATTGATCGCTAAACTGTGTTAAACTTATGTTAAGTAGATATTTCAAATATCTTCATAATAAGTTTTATTTATTTGAAATGTTTCAAAGAGAAGAAGCTTATTGTGTATGTTGAAGTCGAAGCAAAGGAGATTTGATCTTTGACTTCAACATTTCTATGTGCTTCACACCCATAACATTTTCTAAGATTTGAGGAATAAATTGGTTTTTAGTTTTTTTAAATCTAAGTGATTTTGAAGTTATGCCTCTTTTTTTTTTTACTGCATTTGAGACGTAAGTTGGATTAACAAATGGTCAGCTAGACCTAAACTTGAGTTTTTTTTTATCACTGTGTCTTACTACCTGTTCAGGTTATATATATACACACACATATATTATATATATATATATATATATATATATATTCAAATGGGATAGGAATAAGGAAAGATGAATTTTATTGGTAATCTATCCGAATTTGGCGGGAAACCATTTAGGAAAAACCACCCTCATTAGACCCGACCGGGATTCAAACCCTGATCTCATTAAGTCTCTACTTAAGAAATGAAATCATCAGTATTGATAAAATCGATTTTAACAATGAATGATGAATTTTCTACGTTGTATCTATTTAGTTCAGGGATTCTTAACCTATCTAGGCACCCTTTTGAAATGGATCATAATCTCTTGACACCCTTGATAGAATGTAATGATTTTGCTTTTCACTTGTTTAAAAAAAAATTGGAAGTAGAATATCAACTTAACATATTAAACAATTAACAGTGTTTTAATATTTTAACTATTTACAACAAAACTCTTTTTTACTTACTCCCTGATTTGATTGTATGACTTAAGGGCAGAAGGCAGAAGGGAGCACGAGTAATTTTACAGATTTTATAGCATTACTTTATGTTGGCCGAAATAAATAAAATATTTCTCCAGTAACAACATAGAGTTTAGTTTTCTGCACATGCTAATATCAATAGGTCTTGAATATATGTCGAGTGTATTCTGTAATTTTGTCAAAACTTTTTCTCTTTATTTATAAAATTTTGACAAAATTCCAAGGCACCCTCGACATATATTCAAGATCTGTTGATATTAGCATGTGCAAATAAACTAAACTCTATGTTGCTACTGGAGAAATATTTTATTTATTTTGGCCAAAAAAATTTCAATTCTATAAAAACTGTAAAAACACTTGCGCTCCCTTCTGCCTTAAATAACAAAAACTGGATAAAATACAGTTATAGAGTAATATTTTTTTAAATAGAAATCAATAAACTAGCACACTAGTCGACCAGAATGTATGATCATGAAAATGAATAATAATCACTAAAAATGTAGGTGGCTCTTCTCATCGTGTTAGAGTATCCCTCCGCCAGTCCATGTCAAAAAACAAAAAAAATAAAAACCAAGCAACGATGGCTCACTTTTCTTGTCAAATTTAACCTAAGTGTGGAGGTGTCACATGACACATGCGATTAAGAGAAACCCTAAAAGGCCAAACTTTCTTGCATATGTTTTCTTGATATTTTCTTCCCTTAAAAATCTCATGGCACCCTTGTTGAGAATCACTGATCTAGTTTTTAAATACTCATTTAACCGTTTTAGTGCCACAAGCCAATCTGATAGGCCCCTCTGACCGTTAAAAGTATGCCTATAGGGTCGGCTTTTCATATTTGACTACTCTGGCACTACCCGACATAAAGGGTGGGTGTGTCTGCCACTATGTTTGTTATTAATATAAGACATCATATGCAGGTAAAAATGATAGAACAATCTGAAAGAATCACTTCATTAAAACAGTTGACAGATTTATTTTCTTGTAAAATGTTACAAAAATTATGAAATAGCTATGGTATTATTAGTAAACAACACCTAAAACAGGTCTAGTACTCTTTGCGCTCAGTATAGGCGTGACCATACGTGTTAAATTTGCTGTGGAAAACTCCATTTGTTGCTCCATTCCACACAAACTTGCTAAATATCTTTTACAAATTACATTTGCTATATTAAAAAGTAGAGATCTATATCCACTTATTAATCTTGGCAACAAAATGTTAGGAAAGATAGTATGTGTAAGAGGATATCTTTCCTACACCTGCTTCGGTTGTCTAAGCGTCAATCATGCAAAGAGACTGGACTGGACAGGTGAGATGACAAAAAGATAAGAGTTTGAAGGTTTTTTTTTCCTAAATGGTTTTCCGCTCTCCTTCCACACAAATGCAGGTATACTTTCCCTAAAATTCAACCTTCCTCATCCTTAATCGCATGTTTGTGTATTTTCATACAACACAAAAGGGAAGTGAGATGCAAAACATAATATTTTGATGAAATAAGACTACTTAATCCCCATTGGCAGCAGTGTAAAGTGTAAACTGTGTTCTTTTCATTGTAAAGGCCATATTGTGTTCGTCCCCCTTTTATATGTTTCTATCCACCTTTCCTATACCTTCTTCCAAATATAATACAATTACCTCATAAAGTGAAAAGAGGTTTTCCTTATTGAGTTACATCATTATATAATTGCATCCAATGTCCTTTTCCTGTGTTTGTCCTTTATGTTTATACCTTTTACATGTTCCTATCTATGTGTTCTATCTTTCTTTACCATTTTCCTTTTTCTCCCCTTTTTTTTTGTTTTCTCTTTCAGGAAGTTGTGTTGCGCGTTTCACACTCCTCCCTGATGAGTTCCGATAGAATGAAACCTAGGTCGGGGGATTGGGCGCTGACGATCCATTTTCTTTAAGAGACATCCATTACCTCTTTGTCCATTGGCAGCAGTGTAAAGTGTGAACTGTGTTCTTCTTTTCATTGTAAAGGCCATATTGTGTTTGTCCCCCTTTTATATGTTTCTATCCACCTTTCCTGTACCTTCTTCCAAATATAATACAATTGCCTCATAAAGCGAAAAGAGGTTTTCCTTATAGAGTCATATCATTATATATTCGCATCCATGTCCTTTTCCTGTTTTGTCCTTTTTGTTATACCTTTTATTTGTTCCTATCTATGTGTTCTATTATT
>CABFOV010001863.1:30468-62597 GCA_902141375.1 Timema poppense | reverse complement strand
TTTGTGAATGTTAAGCCATGTTCTCGCGTGTCATTTTCTGTGATTCACTGAAAATTAATACAAAATGAACGTCAGAACACTAATTTTATTAGAATGAATCATTATTTCATACTTTCATTAAAAGTTAAAAGGAGGTCTACTTTTCTTAATTGTTAACTATCACTTATTGAAAAATTCAAACAAAATGAACCATGTGACGAAGTAGGCTCTACAAGAATTAATTCATTTTTATTTAATTAATGCGAGGATTTATTTATATATTTATAGCATTATACTGTTGTGTGATTTCTCAAAAATGGTATTTAAGTGGAAAGACGAACAAACCAATCCATTTTTGGACTATTACAGAGTTTGAATGTTTGTTTTAATATAAGCAGTGATGGGTGAGTTATATAAAATAAAACAGCACGTGATGCCATTTTTATAAATTAAACAGTAGTTGATTATTCTCAACATGATAAATATGATAAATTACATGTGTGAACAAATTTCTTTAACTCATATTTTCATCAAAAATGAATCATTTGAAATGATTCACTGAAAATAACATGCGAGAACACGGCTTTAAGCGCTGGCTAGTGTACTGGGTGACGTCACACGCTTAGCCAATCAGATGTATTTGTCCAACTGGCGCTACTTTCTATTCTCTTTACATTGGTTATACCTATTTTCTTTGATATTTTCGAGTTGCCACATTTGTGTGCATGGAATGATGTGTTGGCTCAAAGATTGTGCCATCTATTTGCCGTGAGGAAATCATGTGTCGAGTCGACGATTGCACTGCATTACACAGAGCTGAATTTTTTTTTCTTCAATATGATTAAAAAGAATGTTAAGTCGAGTCAACGGTTGATGCGAGTGTTGACTTTGTCGGTTTTGGCCTTGCCCTTCTATTCTCCTTTCAATGTTTTAATTTAATCTTCAATAATAAAAGTGAAAATTTGTCTGAAGAAAGCAAGATAATTTGGTTAAATTGTTAGTTATAAGTTAAAAATATATAAGACTCAAGGTGGCTACAAGACATATTTTACAAAATTCCCTGACTTTTCCAGGTTTTCCAGGCAACATTTTTCAATTTTCCCTGACTACTTTTTTCCAGTTTTAATGGTGGATGATGACTTTTGTTGTTATTGATCATATATTAAAAAGTTATTTTATTTAGGTATATTATTAACTTAAGTTTTAGTGTTAAGTTGTGAAATTAATGGGATATTCTAGACATATTTTTTAATTCCTTGACTTTTCCTTATTTTAAGTTAAATTCCCTGACATTTCCCTGTTTTCCCTGTCATCCAAAAATTCCTTGAATTTTCCAGGTTTTCCTTGTCTGTAGCCACCATGAAGACTATCATCTTAAAGTTTCGACTTTCTAGTCAAGAATGGTATATATTTTTAGAAGGAAAAAAAACCCACCCTCAGTACACCTGACAATCTCCCTGTTATCGGCAGTATTGTCTATTGTGAAAGTAGTGATTTAGTCCACAGAGCCACCGCAGCGGGTTATAGGGCGAGATGGAAGTATAAATAAAAACCACATTTCTCTGTACACATAAAACTGTATTATTTAATAATATTAATAATAATATATTCCAATGATTTTTTTTCACTACCCAAGTAATAAATACTACAATCAGCATTTCATATAATTTCATTTGATGTTTCACAAAGAACATAATTGATGTCGGCGCTCTGTTTGTTTCAACATAGCAGGGGTTGTCAACATTGCACTCCTTTCACATTCACTACAAAATAATTTAGGTACCTTTTATTTATTTTTCAAAAAAATATCATATTAAGTCTAGCATTTCGAATTACAACTTAAAAAAAACCAAAATCACGAGTTTCATCTTCAAAATGACATACAATTTACTATGATGTGAAAGGACGCACGCAATCTAATTGGTCCAAGGTTGTTTACCTATGAAGCCTTTGACGGGGGCATTTGTTGGTGACAAAATGTGTACGTCTGTATGAAACTACCACAGTAAATACATGTATAAAAATTGACATTTTACTCCTTATTTTAGAATGTTTTATAATTTATGTCAGAAAAAAAAACAAAAAACTAAACAGCCTTGGCAAGTACTGGTTCACATTTCCCCCTCAAACCCCCCAAAAAGATATATGGATTGAAACATGCCATACAAAAAATGGAGGGGGAAATTAGCTACCTTCAATGATGTGATATAACATTTTATTTTCAAGAACTTTGGTCCAATTCCTGTTAAATCCCTGCAATGGTTCATCTTCACGACGACTCTATAAATGGACAACACAACCGGGCTGACAACAAAACCATGAAATTTATTTTAAGCCTGAGGCCAAAAGAAACAAACAAACAAACAAAAAAAAAAAATAATAACTATGTACAATTAATGATTTTTTAACATGTCAACTGTAAAAGAATTGGTTTTTCTATCTACTTGTAACAAAACGGAATGAAGAGTTACCTTTGGTAACCGTCACTCCTAATAAAATGTTTATTCAACAAGTCCACTGTCATTTAATTACGTTTCCGAGACTTTGTACACTTCATTTTGTACAAGTGCAGAACGACCCACAGTGTAATACTTGCAAATGATGCAGATATATACAAAATAAATAATTCCCATACACTGCTTGGTCGACACTACACACTTCACAGAACCAGTCCAGAATATACAATAATTGTACTTCAGAGAGAAGAGAAAAAACAGACAAGGACACAAGAAGATAAAATAAAGTTCTCAACGTAACAATCGCATATTAACAACGTACATGTGTTGGTTTGCAGTCTTTTATACATTATAAAATAAAGATTGTTAAAAATATGTAGTGACAGATAATAAACAAATAATTTATTAAAATTCAGGACAATCCAATTTAATCCACTTTTGTTAAAACAATTCACTATACATTAAATCTGAGAATATAAGTAGATTATATACAAAATTTACACACACACATTTAATACCCAGTCATTCATTCGTGCAAAACAACAAACACACTTTTTATTAGAAATAACTAATTATACTGCACTCAACCAAAGAGCAATAGTTTGTACTATGTCATAACTCATAATATTATACGATATATTATATCATTTGTAATTATATATATATATATATATAAACCTATATTTAGTATATCTTTATATAATGGTATTTTTAAATACAATTTTCTTTTTCCTTAAATGTGCAAAATAAAAACAACATAATTTTTCTAATAGATTGGACTTTGCCTCTGCCCCCTCCAAGCTTGCCTTGGTGGTGTGAAGTGACCTGTCTGTCTGTCTTAGTGTCTCTTCTTTGATCCAAGACTCTAGTATCACAGAACAGTTCTCAACAGCGCTCAAGCCAACTCTTAAGATCCTACAGCAATCCTTCACTTTAAAAATATTTAAAAATAGATATATAAAAAACTTTAGGTAGTTGATGTTTGAATGTTTTAAAAAAAGTTAAAAAAAATACTGGCATCAATGTAACACTCGCTTGTTGAAAACTATTTGCATCATCATTAAATTACGGGTATTAATATTGGCCCCTTTGTTTGACCAAATAAAGTAACAAACAAGTGTTCATCTAAATTAAAAATAATACATTAAATGTTGTAAAACTGTGAATAAAAAAATTAATAAATTGTTTGATATACATATAAAAAACATTTTGATCGACAACGCGATTATACCAGATGGCTAGAAAACCTCTACATATCTTGCTTTGGTAGAAATCACAGAGCTGAAGACGGTCTCGACCAACTGCCTCTCACAACCCTCGGGACAATAATTTGTTCACAACCGTTAAAAAACACTTCTTAGCATTTCTTTGGCAATAAAAAACTTTGAAGAAGAAAGAAAACTAATTGGCCACATCATACGATTTAACTCTCTCACTATGATTGTCATTTCATCTCATCTCCTTCTCACAGCTTGACCAACCGATTTATACATCAAACTATAACCTTAAAACAAATTATTGTGTGTGGCTATTTGAGAACATACCACTAAGCTAGCAAGTTGTTTGCTCGGCCACAACATCTCACCGGGTTATCTGGTAACTTTTAGCAACAAATCATTTGCTTGTAGACGGATAACAAAATTAATTTAAGAAAATCTAACAAATGCTACAATAAATTTTAAAATTGTGATTTAAAATATAATTGTTTCAATTGCCTAAGACCTTGTGCATTAAACTACCAGTACGTAGGTCAGACGAGTGCCGAGGTCATGTGGTAAAGCTGCATGAGCGCCTGGATGTGTACAGGAAGGCAGGAGAGACGGTCTCGGGTGTTGGAGTCGAGTGCCAACCAGGAAAGAGCATTGTATCCTTCCAACACGTACCTGGGAACAGTAAGAAAACCGTCAATAGTCCGATACTTGACAAACGAGGGAACATCCACTAGCTCAATACTTGAATAATGAGGGAACCGTCACTAGAACAATACTTGAATAATGAGGGAACCGTCACTAGAACAATACTTGACAATGAGAGAACAGCCACTAGCCCAATAATTGAATAATGAGGGAACCGTCACTAAAACAATACTTGAATAATGAGGGAACCGTCACTAAAACAATACTTGAATAATGAGGGAACCGTCACTAGAACAATACTTGAATAATGAGGGAACAGCCACTAGCCCAATACTTGAATAATGAGGGAACCGTCACTAGAACAATACTTGACAATGAGGGAACAGCCACTAGCCCAATACTTGAATAATGAGGGAACCGTCACTAGAACAATACTTGACAATGAGGGAACAGCCACTAGCCCAATACTTGAATAATGAGGGAACCGTCACTAGAACAATACTTGACAATGAGAGAACAGCCACTAGGCCAATACTTGACAATAATATAAAATTTCAAATTAATAACATAATAAAACTCTAAACTACTTTGGACGTGTAAACTTTATTATTATTGTCATCTAGTTTGAATTATTCTTGAGTGAATTGTAGCTCTGATGCTCACAGCTGTGTGTGATTCATTAAGTAGTACTGTGTAAAAATAGAAATAGTAATTTTTAATGTTAACATAAGAAAAGCCTAGATATTCATAAAAAATACTCATATATCTTGTTTTAAGTTTTACAACCTTGGGCCTAAAATCGGCAAAAACCAATACCATCCATATAAACAGCAGCCCTGGTCCCTACCCCGAGTGTTACCGCCTTGAAAATTATCTTGCATTCTGTTGTATTTGTCAAATTACAATGAAAGTGTGTTTTTTTAAGGGAAAAAAAAACTTGAATGTTTTATTTGTTTGAAAGCAGTAAAGTTTGGATAAAAATTGTGGTATTGCAAATATGAATTTTGCATATCTATAATTATAAGACAGAATGTTGATATTTTGTTACTATTGATATTTTCTTTTATCAAATTATATTCATAATTGAGATTCAGATTCGTAAAATAGTAGATTTTACTCAACCCTTGTTTATGGTTAATGCATGAATTTATAACATGTCACCCGCCTCGGTGGCGTAGTTGGCTAACGCGCTTGTCGTGTAGAGCTCGACTGCCGAGGACGGGGAGATAGAGGTCCGAATCTCGGTCGGGTGAGCTGGGGATGGTTTTTCCTAAATGGTTTTCCACTCTCTCGCTCCACGCAAATGTGAGTTCACTTCCTCTAATTAAACCTTCCCAAGTTCCTAATCCATTAGAGTAATTAGTACTTAAAGCATATAACCCGAACGGGTAGTAAGACGCGGTGCTAAATATTATTATTATAACATATATTCAACCTGAGATATTTGTAGAACAAATATGGCTTAACATTACTCAACTCCAATAAAACTGAAAATGTTTTCATCCAACCTGAAGTGTAGAATGTCTACTCGCCACCAATTCAACTTGATCAACTCACCTGAGGACGTCGGTGGTGTACTGCGAGTCGAGTGGGTGAACCGTGACAGTGGACTGTTGCTGCAAGAGGTCATCAGAGTTCTGTTGAATGGCCGGGCTGTGCAGATGGAGGGAGTTCTTCAAGAAGGCAGGGCACACGTTCTCCAAGTGGGGGCAGGAAGCCCAGAACCAACGAGGCATACGCCCCGTGGGCGCTGTCGACACATAGTATCCCAGCGCCAGTGGTTGCTGGTGCAAGGTTCCTACCTCTTCCTGAGAGTCGACTCCTAGACTTCCACCACTCTGAGTGCACAACATTTCAGACAATCATGTTATTGTATTCATTTGAAAATGGGTTTAACTTACCCCCTAAAAAAGATTTTATAAAATAATAGTATAATCACCCCCTATTTATTACTTACTCTATGTCAATAAGAACTAGATTATTCATTGCCACACTTACAAAAGTATGCCACCTATCCCTATCTTGAGCTAGTTCTATCCAGTCCTCCTCATTACACCCTCTCTCTATCTTGAGCTACTTCTATCCAGTCCTCCTCATTACACTCTATTTCTATCAAGTTCACTCCTGTGTTTGTCCTTAATGTTATACCTTTTACATGTTGCTATCTATGTGTCCTATCATTCTTTACCATTTTCCTTTTTCTCCCCCTTTGTTTTTTGTTTTTCTCTTTTAGGAAGTTGCGTTGCGCGTTTCACACTCCTCCCTGATAAGTTCCGATAGAATGAAATCTGGGTCGGGGGTTTGGGCGGTGATGATCAATTTTCTTTAGGAGACATCCATTACCTCTTTGTCCATTGGCAACAGTGTAAAGTGTGAACTGTGTTCTTCTTTTCATTGTTAAGGCCATATTGTGTTCGTCCCCTTTTATATGTTTCTATCCACCTTTCCTATACATTCTTTCAAATATAATAAAGTTCATTCTAGTGTTATCCTCTCATCTTAATCTCAGATTCCCCCTAAATAATAAATACTGTACATTGGAGAAATGTAAGTGGTTATAGCTATCGCCAGGCACAGAGACTAAACGGGTTAGGGATTACGAATGTTTGATTTGGAGAGAATCTGCAAACACTTGCATAAAAGGAGAGTGGAAAAAGACTTTAGCTTATAAACACCCTCAGTACAATCTTGTCTATGGCAGTTCAGTCTTTTGCAAGAGTAATACCTTAGACCATTTGACCACTGAAGCTGGTATAATATAATTAAATTAGATGTGGTGATAATTTATCATTTTAGAATGGAATATTCTAGTCATGTTAGCAATATAGCATTTTGTAAATAATATTTAATGCTTTTAGTGCCTTGGCTATTATGGATTTGTGAGCAAGGAGTGTAAAAGTTATTTTTTATATCGTTTATATTACTTTATCTACGATACTACTCTATAAGAGAAGGGAATGTTCCAGTGAAATAATACAATAATACCGTATCTATCAGGTAGGGTCAGAATTAGCGCAAATCTGGAAAGCCAATCAGATCAGCTAGCAACACTTCTAACAGTAGAAGGTGGAGCCGACCAGATCAGCTTTTGATAGTGAAAGGGTTAATAGTTAATACCTTTATTCATATAGTGTGTCTCTCTCACTATCAAACCTGGCATTCCTTAGATAATTTTTAACACAAATGAAGATATTGCAAAAAATTTGAACAGGACTACATTCATTCTATGAGAAATGAAAGGAATGTGTCTGCTTTGGTGCACCTAATTGTTGCGATATGGCATAGCGGTCCACCATCCAACTAGCTTGTCTCGCCAACTTGTTTCCTACCTGACCTGCCTTTCTACTGATCTGTTGTTCTGTCATTTGGCGGAGGGTGTCTACACAATATGGTTGTTGTTTGTGAGTGTAAGTGTGAGTTTACACAGGATTGTTGGAAAATGTATACTCTAGAAGAGCGAGTTTTTAATGTTCGCACTTAATGGAAAATAGAATCGATAAAGTCATGTCAACGAAAATTGGAAACCAAGGAGACTTGAATGGACGACCATGTTGGAGGTTTTCCTCAAATGTCAAGAGGAAATGATCCAGAATGTGAAGGACCGACCAGTGGCGTCTCCCGACAAGTCACTGCACCACTTTTCACAGGAATCAGGGTTGGGAACGTGCTGCGAAAAAAGCGAAACTTCATGTGTATTGTAGCTCCATGGTCCAAGAATTAAAAGATCCTGACCAAGGGAAAAAAATGGTATAATGTCGATGGTTTCAAACATTTCTTTATGAAAATCTGAGAATTCTGGACTACACTTGATTCTCAGATGAGGAGTGGTTTCACCAGTCAGGATATGTTATTGCTCAAAATTCCCATAATTAGGAAGTGAAAATTCCAAAGCGATATATGAAGAACACCTTCATTCAGTTAATTCAGAGAAGAGTAATGTTTGGTGTGGGATGTCGCGGCGGCGCATAGTTGGTCCCATCTTCTTTGATACAACCATCACAACAGCCGCATGTATGGAAATCTCCAACATCTTTGCAAATCAAACGAATGACGAGGAACTCTTCACTGGATATTTCGAGCTAGATGGAGCAAAATCCCACACATCACAAGCCAGCATGGCTGAAATTCGGTCCTTTTTCGGCGACCGTATCATTTCGAAGGGACTTAGACCACCGCACTCACCCGATTTGTCACCACCTGACTATGGGGATATCTGTAAGAGAAAGTTTACCAAAACAAACCAAGAACAATAGACGCCTTGAAAGCAAAGGAAATTCAGGCAGTGAAAGTAGACATACTGGCAAGGACTTCAAAATATGGTGTGTCGGGTTCAATCCCGTCTGGACCCAAATGAGGGCCACTTCCAACACATGTTATGTCATCACATTTCTCACAGAATGAGCTAAGTCTGCTTCAAATTTTGTTGCAAAATCTTTATTAGTACTAATTTTTTTTTAGTTAATGCTGGGTTCGGTAGCGAGTGGTAAATCCCATATAATAATATAATAAATATGTATCTTAAATATTCAAACTCTTGTTTGGCTTCAGGGATACTTTACATGTTTTGATTTGACTTGGGTTTTAATTGAACAATGGTACTTTGCATTCCGCTAGTGCCAATAATTGCTGACAGCAGGAGACACATTGAGGGTGGTATGTTAAGAAATTAAGAGAGCATGATTGAGACCCCGGTTGGTATCGCATAACTCACTCGAGAAGTGCCGTTGCAGGGGAACGGGCTGTGCTGGTCAGATGTACCCCCCATGCCACATGACGGACTTCCAGGCTGAGAGGGGGAGTCCCTACGGGGGCTGCCTGTAGGACTCTGAACTCCTCCCAGACCGGTCTCCGGCCACGCAAAAATTTCATTCAAGTCCATCGGCATCTCCTCAATACCCTCTGGCATGTCATGTTCAAATGACGGGAACAGTTCGTCACCAAACTCCGGGCCATTAATGTGTTGGTCCTGGAACGCTGTCTGTGAAGACTGAAAAAACAAGAATTTAACGTTTTGTTACAAAAGGAAAAAAGTTCTCCCCATAGTAGACATCTGCAAAGGTTTTTTTTAGTTTGAATCAAATTTCTAATGATAGCCTAATTAAATACGCCAAAGTTATGATGTTAAAAAAATAAGATACACATTAAAAAAAACTACAGCTGTCACAACACTTGTTTTTCTTGATTCTAGTTCTTAAGTTTAACCTCGAGTTTACGATTTTTGAACATTTCTTATTTCATTAATTTTCCAAGCATCCAACCCATATAAAAACATAATTATTCAACTTAATAGCACAGAGAAACAACAAAAATTGTAAATGATAATTAAAAACAATTCATTTTTAGTTTTCACAAAGGAAAATATGTGTTTCACTGAGTATTAAAGAAAATTATACATAGTTAATTAAATATTTAGGAATTACAATAGTAAGCAAGTATTTTTACCTACAACTAGACTCACTGGGTCAAACATTTATAAATAATTTAAACAAATTATTTAACAAACTATTGTGTGATAAAACCATTTCTTAATGAATTTAGTACATAAAGTTATATGACTAGCAAAAATATAATTGTTGTATGTTCTCAATAAACATTCTCCCGATTATCTAACATGCATCATATTATTTTCTTTGGGTTAGTGATGCCCATGCCACAATGTGTTTATTACATCTCGTGGCCATTTTGTGAGTTTTGTTTTTTTGAGTGTTGATGTTCAGTTGTTCTGGCTTCATCTTGTGAAATGAGATGTGTCTTGTTTTGAGCCAGATAAAAGTGTGGCTTGGTAAATAAAATTAGCATTAATATATATAGCACTGCATCTTACTATCCATTCAGGTTATGCAGTAATATAATATTATTTAATGCATTAAGCAACTAACAATACATAATCAAACTTTGAAAATTTATAGCAGAGATGGGCCCCCGAATCCTTAAGGGTAATAGAGATTCGAGGATTTGAGAGACAAATCCTTAGATTTTTTTTCCTTCGATATTTTAAAGGAAATTTGTTTTAGAGCTCTAATACTACTTATTGGTAGTTCAGAACCATTTATAATTACAGGATGAACTTAACAACTAGAACCTAGACCAGTAATTTAACACTTAACACTTTCACAGCTGACAGAAAATACATGGTCCATACCAGAAATGCTGGCCATTTTTAGCATAATTTGTGATTTTTCTAATAACAAAGTAAATATGATATAATAATGATACATCCTTTTAAAGATCAGATTATGCTCTTTAATTTAAAATACAGATTAATGATATTTGATAAAAAAATTTAACAAAAGATGATTTATGTCTGTTTTAGTAAAAAAAAATTTTTTTGGATGAAACAATTCAAAAAACTATATATAAGTAAATGAATACTAACTGAGAATACACGAAAAAAGCTGAGAACTACTCAGAAAATTTCACGTAAAAACCGATTAGATCAAGATATGATATTTATGAAAAAGAATAACCTACAAAAGCAGTGTGAATAAATAAAATTAAGGAATGATGCTAAAACAACCATGACTTCTAATAAAAATATAAAACGCAAATAAAACAATACCATCACAGATAAGAACACAAACTAGTCTAAAACAGTGTTTCTATAGCCCGACTTGATGACAGTTGTAAAGATCGAATGTTGCTATCGAAATAACCAATTCATGTGAGATCTAGTGACAATTTTGGTATTAAATATCCATAGACTACCTCCAAACAATGCTAGAAACATATTAAAACATTCAAATACATTTAAAATACATGACAAAATGGAAGACATTTTAATATTTCTCCTGCATTTCTCGTGGGTTCCACATAGACATTTAGATAGGGTTTTAGCATGAAGAGTGTTAAATGAATGTATGAGTGTTATAATGAATGAATTATATGCAAAATGTTAACAATACTTAGTTAATATTTCCCGAGAATTTTAGGGAAATTATATTTTAAAAAAAACTACAGCTAAGGATCCCCGATTAAAGTCTTGTATTTTCTATTGTTCTATTATATTTATATTTCCTCTTAAGTTCATAATCATCCCAAAATTCCGATTTGAAATTTGAAGATAAATTGGGGATTTGACCCAACTCTAGTTGGATTCTTCCAACTTCAATCCATTAAGTCGCTGATTGAGTTGGCTCAATGACAGTAATGGATTGAGTGCCCAACTTTGATTTGAGAGATCAGGAATGTTGGTCCATTTCCTCTTCACTATCGACTCCTACTGACCTGCGTGGTGGCGGACGTGGGGAACACCAGGATGTGAGTGCATGAAACATCCTGCGGTGTGGAGAGCTGGCAGTTGACAGACGCTTGGCTGAAACGCTCGTCCGGAGTGAACTGGTCAGGCATGAGTCTCAAGGCTGAGTCAGGCTCGAGAGACACCAGGCAGGCGCTTAGAACGCACGGCACATCGTTGGGGTACATGAGGCCACACTGTCCACATATCTCCTTAAGATGTTTGGAGGCCTTAACTAGAGCTTTTCGACTAAGCAGCCAGCTCCAACCTAACATGCAAATAACACACAGGTTTTTAAATTCAATAAATCATCATCACTATCAAATGTTTAAAGATTGTGGCCAGGCAGGTCAGTTTAGTAAAATTCCTCCACCTCCCTCTTCATTCCAGCATTATTATCATCTCACTTGCACACTAGCTGTTATCTGCTCCTATCATATTTTTTTGGTATTCTCTACTATTCGATCCTCATTACACGAGCAACCCATCTAAGCCCTGCTTCCTCTACTATCTCACGTACCCCTGTACCCCCACTCTTTACCGGATAACTTCAATACTAATCCTGTTTCTCCTGGTGACAGCCAACACGCTCTTTAACATATTATATTTACCTAAATACGCCTTGCTAGAAGAGTACAACTACTAAAGTGTAGGAAAGTGCAAAACACTCAGGTCTTAAGCTCACTTTTCCTGTTATTGTTGTATCTCTTTAAGGCAAACCTCTATTGACTTTTTGAGGCAAATTTTATTTTATGAAAGATGGTACAGTAAAGCTAGTCAAAAATCTTAGCTCAATCGATAGTGTTTCTGTCTAATGAGCTAAGGGTCTCGGATTCAATTCCTAACATGGCCGAAAAATTAATAATTGGTGAAATGTGGGTTTCCTTTTTAAATATTCAAATTTCGATTTGGCTTCTGGAATATCTCTTATTATACTATTCAACTTCGCATCGAATTGAGTGGACTTCACTTCTTCAGAAAGAAAGTTCATAGCCTCACTTATTTAAATACGCCACCTATCTGTATCTTGAGCCAGTTCTATCCAGTCCACCTCATTACACCTTATCCCTTTCAGAATCATTCTAATGCTATCCCCCCCATCTCCGTCTTTCCAACGTTCTCTTTCTTACCATTGGGTTTGCCAGTTAATACCCTGAACACGGTTCTAGAATATTCCATTTGCGTTGCATGTTCTGCCCACTGTAATATACGACACTTGATTATCCTAAGTCTTTTGATGAGTACAGGGTATGTAACTCACCATTGTACCACACCCTAGTAGCGTCATCACTTTTTGGACCAATTATCTTCCTAAGCAACTTATAAACAATTATTTTTTGAAGTAATGCATATTTATTATTTTAAATATTCCCGTTACTTTATTTATTTGTTCACTAAAACCAAATAGATTTATCCTTTGTCAAAACATCATCAAAAGATTTCAATCATTTCATCTAGTCAGTCGCCATCTTTATTGTTTGTGTTAGCTCTATAGACTTAGTACTTTGTGTATCAAATATGCAGACATGTTTAATACATTCCTCGACATCAAAAACTGCCAGATTTTTCCAGGTATTCAACATTTGTAACCACCATGCCAATTTGTTGAGGTAATTTGATTAGTCATTATTGTGTTTGGAGTCCTACTCCATTTTATTTGTATGTTCTCTTTAAATTCATAGCAATTGATCAGTATTTTTAAATTGGTATTTTCTATATTTTTGGTTATTTTTAACAACAAAATATTTCCAAAATTTAGTTATTCTTAGTTAAAATTGTGTAGATTCACAATAATATAGAAATATATATTTTTTATACATAATTTTCTTTTTTCCAATGAAAGTTTTTAATTTCAGTGAGAACATCTTTTACACTGCTTTATTAAAAATGTTGATGACAATATTTAAAATATTTATACCAGTAGGTAATACCAAAATTTTACTAACTATTCAGATTTGAAATATTCATCTTCAATTCAAATATATTTCTAATAAAAAAGTCACCATTTAACTTCTGCGCACCCCAACTTATAAACTAACTTAGATACAGGTGACCTGGCGGTCTAGGGGTAAGGTGTCAGACCTCTATGCTGGCGGCCGGGGTTCAATCCTCGGTCCCGGCAAAGATTTATCTGATTACCAAACCCTTCCTTTACCTCTGACAAGACATCTTGTGAATGTGGAGAATGCCAGGCCTCCATCGTGGTTCGGATTCCACATTAAACTGTAGGTCCTCCATTTAATCTCACAATCACCCTACCATTTCACATTAGCGTAAGTGCGTACAACCCGAACGGGTAGTAAGACGCGGTGATAATAATAACTTAGATACAGAACAAACAAAACAGCATGGCTGCCAACTCCTCACTGTGACAAGGAAAGCCCAATCTCCAATTGATATATGTTTTGGCCATGCCGGGAATTGAGCTCGGGAGCCTTAGCTTAGTAGGTAGACACGCTGCACAATGAGCTATCAAAGTCATAATATTTTTAGTGTGCAGCCAACATTTGTGTCAGCAAATACAGTACATTCAGGGTTGCTACAAAACTGTTATTATTAAATTCCCTGGTTTTTCAGACATTTAAAAAAATTCCAAACCTAACCTTTTTACTGTTTTTCTTGCTGAATGGGAATTTTTTCGTTTATTTTATTTTTAACATATTTTCAAAAACTCCTAGGCTACCAAAGAATAACTTTCTTATAAGTTCTCGTTAGTCCTCCATTATTTAATTAGGTATTATTTGTGTTTTTATCTGAATGTGTTATAAAATAAACCCTGTATAACCATCTCAACCTAGAATAAAATATCTTGGCAATGCTCTTTGTTAACATCAAAAAACAATCTCACGTTTGTTTAAATGTTTAGGTGCAGAATTAATAAAAAAATTAAATTCCCTAATTTTTTCAGGTATTCCCTGTCTGTAGCCACTATGACCTTGCAAATGTTTAGTTTATAGCGCGCGCACACACACACACCTTTGAGTTCTCCGTGACCTATCCTGCCGATACGGCCCACGACTAATCTCCAAGGCTGCACACTCTGCGAGATCACACCCAGAACAAAGTCCATGAGCTTCTGCAAGCCGACACGCCGAGCCGAGGCCTTTTTCCGCCGGCTCCTGTTGGGGATGTCGATGTTGATGGTGGAGGTCTCGAAGATCTCCCCCTTCTCATCGGTGGCGACAGCCAACAACCAGTGCTGGTCTTCCGAGAGGCAGTAGCTTACATAGAGCACCGAGCCGTGCTCAGTGCTGCACTGGCCGAACGACTCGCTCGACTCGATCTTCTCCTTCGCTGGGGCCAGCACGTATGGTGGTGTGTACAGGCGGTAGGGCGCACGGTTCTTCTCCTGCAAAAAAATTATCCCGTCACTTTAAATAAATCACAATATTTTTTTACCGCTCTACCTGTTCGTTTAACATGTGTATGTTAGAGAGAGAAGGTTAAGTGGGTGAGGCCTAGTAAAGCTATTAGGTTGGATGTAGTAGAGCAGAGAGAAGTACAGAACATAAAATATCTTGTAAGTGTTATTGAGGGGAAGGGTGGGAGTAGAGAGGATTTGATTAGAAGAGGACAACTGGGAGTTGTTCTGTAGGTATGTAAGATACCTTCTATGGAAAAGAGAAGCACCCTAAAGGTCAGGAAGTGTTGTACAGGGTGTACTTTGTACCCATTGTCACACATGCAGCAGAAACATAGACAGTGAATGTAAGAGAGACCTGGAAAGTGGAGGCCGTGGGAATGAAGCCAAAGGAAATGATGGAAATGAAGGCAAGTGGAGGCCATGGGAATGAAGCCAAAGGAAATGATGGAAATGAAGTATGTAGGAAAAAGACAGCAAGGGAGACCAATAAAGAGATGCGAGCAGATTACATAAAGTGTACAAGTCAGAGGAGAAGAGTGGAAGCAATTAAAGAAGAAAGAAAGGTAATTTACTAAAGTAATCCATCAATAAACTGGAAACGGTTGACGATAATGATGATGACGACGACTAGAACCTATTTGGATTTGAAATTTCAAATCCAATCTAAGTCATTCAAATAATAAGATTCAGAATTTTTATTCAAGTGCTAATACCAGCAATATTCTGATTTGGATTAAAAATTTCAAATTTCGCACATGGTTATTCCTGGGCATTTTACATAAAAACTTGAGAGTTGGAGGTTATGCAACTTTGGTTGAATGAATGATGACAGGAAGACATTTAAACCATAATTACATCTTTGCTTTTGAGGAAGAGGTCTGCCATGGCCGCCGTGCCGAACCCTGTTAAGGCCTTGATGTTGGATGTATGGGTGAGCATGCGTCGGCACTGAGAGAACACGGAGAAGGCTTGCGCTCTCATGTGATCACTGTGTCTGATGCGATCTCGCAACTTCCCCAGCTCCACAATACTCTCCAGGGAGATGATCTGCAAGGAGAAATCAGGGTTAACACTCTAGTAGATAAAAACATACCAACTAAACAGGATTAGATATATTTTATCTCCACAAAAATCCTTGTTTATTTTAAGCATAACATCTTACTACCCGTTTGGATTAGACACTTATGTAATAACTACGCTAATGTGCTAGTAGGGATGAGGAAGGTTGTTTTAGTCGTGGTGTACCCACATTTACGTGTAAAGCCCTTTTGGAAAATCCACCCTCAAACACCCGACCGGGATTCAAAATCCCATCTATCTGCCAACGGCAGTCCAGTCAATGAGACACCCTAGAAAATTCCTCTTGTTTTCCAGATTTTAGAGAAGGACTCTTCCTTTTTAATAAAAAAAGATTTAACGAAATTTAGGTAATGTAATTTATGGTAAAATACATAAATCCACTAAGCTAATTGGTGTTTAGGAAGAGGCGAAACAAACTAGGGAAGAAGATGTGTGTGCGTGAGACAAACATTTCTAATTTGGTTAGGAATAGTAGTAAATTGGCCCAAAAGCAAGCCTTCCCCTTAAAATACAAACACTATGATAGGGGGGGTAAAAATATTCCTGAAGATTAATTAATCTTGAAAGTAACCAAACAAAGCTTATTGAACAATCAGTCGATTGTTACTGCTGCCGAGTCCTCTTCCCAAATATTATATAAAACTGAGCAGACGTCTGTTAATGTGAGCATCATCCAACTCAAATGTTTCGCTAAAGTTCACACTACAATGTACAAGGTATTCAAAGCCACCCAAATAAAACATTGATTGGCTCTGCTAACCTCACCAAAAGTTACTGTATGCACCATTTTGGTTCTAGGATGAGGAGTTGCATCAAACTAGTCCTTGGTAAAGTGCAAAACAAATAGGACCAAAGTTACTTTACTTACTTTTCATCTTTCTCAAATAGGTAGCTGCAAAATTATTTTTTTGTTTTTATGTCTTTCTTATAATGAAAATGATAGAATGAAACCTAGGCCGGAGGATCGGGTGGTAATGATCAACTTTCTTCAAGAGATAGTAAATTACCTTTTCGTTTTTCAATGAAAGCAATGTAAAATGTAAACTGTGTTATTTCCATTGTAAAAGCCATATTGTGTCCGTTCGTTTATACTTTACATGTTCATATCGCCCTTTAATGTACCTTCTTCCAAATTGAAGACCTGTGAATTATAAGTGGGCTATCAACCATTTTTACCAAAATGAGATTTTTACCCACCATTTTGTGCACTTTTGTGTGGGGAATTCGAATCTGCCAATTAAATGGCTGTAAACCCACTTTAAATACTGCAAATGTTCATTTATGATTTTAGACCCAGCTACTCTGTAAGAATATTGGCCTGTTATTAGAATTATAGTGGGCTTAGATTCAAGCAGCCAATAGGAGTGCTGCTCCCAATCACATGACATACAAAACAAAAACACATCTCGAGTCATTATTTGATTCAAAGTCCTGTCCCATGACATTCAAAAATTAATATGTCGGACTACCGGTGTTCGGTTTAAAAGGGTTTTACTGTACTAAATTTTTTCGAGTTTTATAAAAATCTTTGAGTCAAGTTCGAGCAGCAACTAAAACTTGACTTGAACTCAAATTTTCAAGTACTTGTGCCCCAATAAAAATGATTATTTAAGCTATGTCCATTTTTAACCATCAAAGGGAGGGAATGGATAAAAGGACATGTCCACCCTAATAAGGTTAGCCTCGTCAAACAAACAATGCATTCAGATGAATTAAAATCCATATATGAAGGAAGCATGACATAGTTAACAAATTTACGTTATATAATTTGTGTTTTTCAGTTGGCTCAAAACTTTTAATATCACATAAATTAAAGTAATAAAGGATGTTCTGTTCCCACCAATAAATAAAAGCTAGTGATCCCTATGCCAACTCTGAATATTATTGTTTCATTTGGATAGAAGAACTTTCAACTGGCATTAGAGAGGTAACAATCAAAGCATCAAGTTTTGTTGTATATGGAAGAAAGAACAAGAGGGAAAGGCAAAAAATTAAAAAGAAGCTAACATAATATAGTTTTTACAATATAAAGTTGAGCACTGTTTTGAGGCTTGTATCTAGAAGGGGGTCAAACTCAGTCTCGTGAGGACAAATGAGGAGCTATTTGAATACATAAGTAGCAGCTATGGTCTAGAAAAATGAGATTAACGGCCAGAAGGTTAATTGTGCTGACCACATCGCACCCTTTATCCACAAATGTTGGAAATATCATCCCTAACAGTGGCGGCCGCTTGGTCCGTAGGTCTTGATTGCGGGCTCATGTTGTGGAGGTTTTAATAAACACGAACACAATTTACACACTAGACCATCTCATTGCATGTTTCACAACCAATACTGACCATTTCCGAAAGACTGAAACCTATGTTGAGGAATTGGGCAGTAACGATTGATTTTCTTCAAGATGCAGCCATTACCTTTCTGTCAAGTGGCAGCAATGTAAATTGTAGGTGTGTACCGACGCAGATACAGACAAATCGTTAATGAGCGATTATTATGTCGATTAATCTTTTCTTTTTAATTAAAATTTTCTAGGCGGGAGTTTAGGGATAGCAAACAAAACAAACCCACATATACACATTGCATCAGGGTTGTGGGCTATGCAAAGATTACATAACCAGATAAATAAAATGATAGAATATTTGGAAATTAGTAGAGCACAAATAAAAGTAAACACACTAATACATATTTACATACACTTTGATATTTCGATGTTATTATAGCATTAAGATATCGAGGAGTGTGTAAATAATTTAAGGGTTTTTACTTTTATTTGTGCTCTACGATTCTACTAATATTCTATCATTTTATTTTTGACAAATTGTTTTAGCTCAGTGCACTTTATTTCATAAATACAACCAGATAAAGAAACATAAGTTCATACCCTTGGTTAAACTAACAATCTAGTTCCAACTTTTGCCTGTCATAAATAAAATATATTTTTGTATTAGTCGCATTAACTGTTATCATTCTCTTGAGAATATTTCCCAATTGTTGTTAATAAATAATCGTAGCATGAACACTTATTTTAAACTATCTGTATCGGTAATCAGTACACCTCTAGTAAATTGTGAACTATTCTTTACAGAAGTTGAGTTTGAGAGCTCGCCCCTACCTGGACACTGATGTTGTTGCGGATGTTGTCGGGCAGTGCTGCCAGCACAGTGGTGAAGCAACGCAGCAGACCCAGGCAGGCCAGCCGTTGAAGGTCAGTGCTGTCACTGCCCATGGTGAAAGGGTCCACTAGGTACACCACAATTGCAGGAGGCTCAGCGTCCTCATCGTCATGGTTTGTGTCCGAGCCTCCGCCCCCAACACATTGGTTGTTCATCGCTGGATCCCGCCCACCCCCACCACCTTCAGTTTCTGAAAAACAACCAGTTGAAATACAATGAAAAACTATACCATGGTGTCTACTAAACTTGACCAAAGAAATCCCCGACCTTCCTTTTCCCTGATTTCCCCTGATCATTTCCTAAAATTCCCGACTAAAAATAGTATGTCACTTCCTTCTAGCTCACCCCCCCCCTGCCTCCACCCTTGTTTTTCTATTAATCTTTTTTTAAATAATAATAATAATAAGTTTTAAAATTTGAATTAAAATTGTTTCTAGGAATTAAAAATATATCACACAGCTACAAAAAAAAAAGTGACATAATTTACTGATTATTGTATTTCATATTTTGAGTAAAATATCATTTTCCCGGACTTTTATTGCGATTTATCAAATTCCCGACTTATTCCTGTTATTTCCCGATCACTTCAAATTCCCGGCAAATTCCTGTTTTCCCTGATTTTCCCGGATGGTAGACACCTTGTATACTGAAGGAGCTAGAAAGAGATCGGGTGTAGTTTTGTACAATCAACAGTAGGGGTGTGCAAAGTCCAATTATCAATTCAAAGCAAAGACTAATCAAATAATATGAAATATTTCCAAGGCCAAATCAAATTTTGTGTATTCAATAAAATGCTTAATAGGGGTGTGTGAAGCTTCTACTTAATTTCAACAACTAAGATAATGACAGCTTAAATACTCAATTTATGGTTGATTATTGCTATTTTGACAGGCTAAAACTTAATATACAGAAAAAAAACAACCTGAAGTTATTGAATTCTAAGTTGTGATAACTGGATTTATCAAAATAAAACAAAATATTGTGCAATAATACCTTTTACAGGTAATTTTAGGATATAAAGATATACAAATAAGAACAATATAATATTTTAAAAATTATAAAACAACCAAGAAATATTTTAACTTCAATTTTGCTTAGAGAATATTTCATATTTTCAAGTCTAATTTGCTTTGAATTAAAAGAGTAGCCTTTGCACCTCTCTTACCCTATTATTTCGTTTAGTATTAAAAAAAAACTATTAAAAGTTATTAGTAGGGAAATGCAAAGTTCGCATTTGTGATAAGACAAATTTTTACAAGAATTCTGCTGTTTTCACGCGAATCACACGAATTTATGCCTTTTTTTTAACCCAATTTATTTGTAGTTTGGCAAATACCACATCATGCAATATAATTTTCAACGTGGTAACACTGGTGATAGCACTATACCAGGGTTGTTGTTTAAACAAATAGTATTTGTTTTTACTTACTTTATGGGTATAAAATGGATCATTAAAACTGTACATACTTTATTAAGAAGCAGAAGTAATAGTTCTTTATCTTTATTTTGACTGAAAGTTTCAGAACCAACAGCATTATTACAATTATTTTCTTAATATAGCTATAACCAATCAAAATTACCACTATAGAAAATTTATTACCTCAAGCCTCAACCAAAGGCATTTGGTAAAAAAATAAAATGTTTGTTTGATTTGAGCTTTCATGATGTTCATTGTGACCAAAGGAAAATATTTTAAATTTACAAATAAGGAATTTAGCAGTACTTATTCTATCCAAGCACCAATTTAAATTGATTATTTTAGGGGTAGAAAAAAATAATAATTTCCTGACTTTTAATACCAAAATACAACTTTTTATCTATCAGAAATAAAAGTATCTACCACTGAACTATCCTAGATTCGTCACATGATTAGGGTTATTCTTAACTCATATTTAGAGGCAGATTCTGTGGTGGACATGAGGAAATAATCTGCTAATATGAGCTATTCAGTATCGAAGACCAATCTCATGAATATTTAAAGAGAAGTCAAGTTTTAAAAGTTTCACACACTCCTAGTGAATAATATATTGGCCCGAATATGACCAAAAAAAATTTGATAATTTATTTAAAATCCGATCATTTATGTTGAAGTGGTACAACCATTCACTGTCTCTTGCACCAATCTTCACAATCCAGCAATTATAATGAAGTGTATGAATAAAAAGAGAGTAATAATGGTAGTAATCCAGAAACACTTATTATTTTAAAATCCTCAGCGCTTATTGTTTGGTCTAATGCGTCATTCATGTTGGACTGAATTGTTGACGACAGGATGATTGAGGTTCAAATCCCAGTTGAGTGTATGGAGGATGGTTTTTCCTAAATAGTTTACTACTCGACTTCTACAAAAATGACAGTGAATGTCCTTTAAGATGCCATTTTCCCCATCTTTACTCCATTAGCGTAATAAATGAATGTGTACAACCCAAAATGGTACTAAGACAAAGAGGATATATATATATATATAATAATAGTTAGAACAGTAAAACCACCCCTTGTGCAAAGATTCAAACTTTGACCTCCAAGTCAACAGTAATCAAGAGTGACACCTTAGACCGTGAGACCAGTGGTGTACATATAGGAAAGCTGTGCAAGATAATTACCATGGTCTGACTTGGGCGTGGAGGGGGCCTTGTCCTCTGGTGTAGAAGGAGGTGGCATGGGCGAAGGCATGGACCTGTCCAATGATGAGCGAGGGGCCTGGGAGCCCTCAGGGGGGTCCAGCAACGTCCGATCCATTGGCATCTGGGAGAGGTGGGGGGCAAGATGGTGCCGACACACCTGAGACACAGAACATCATATTATTTGGTTGAGCATCAATTAATAATGACACAAAATTCAATCAACTCAATCAACATAGTTGCGTGTTTCACCAATCGTGTACTTCTTGAGAACTTGAACTTGCCAGGAGGGGTTTCCAAGCAGGCCATTTTAAGTCGAGTTTTAGTAGTATACAGTATTAATTGTACAATAAATATTTCACATTGAATTTCTGTAATGTAGATAAATCATAAATAAGTACAATTTTTTTTAGAATGACATTCTTTTTGCAAAAAACCACAACTTATAATCACACAAATTTGAATTAGAAATAAAATAAATTAAAATAATTGTACTTTTTTTATTAGACAAAAGGAAATATTGAGGGACTCTCTTTGGTATGAAATTATATCTTAGGTTTGAATAAAATTAATTAAAATAGGAATTTTCTAGAAATAGATCAAAATTTACAAGTAGTACAAATTTTAGACTTTAGTAAAAATCTTTGAGGCGAGTTTGAGCAGCTACTAAAATTTGGCTTGAACACGAATTTTCGAGTACTCACACAATCAAGAGTACCAATCAAATACCTGCGATCCTTCTATTTTAATCCAAGTGTGGTTTGATACTAAATACAGGACTAGTTAAACTTGAATGTCATAAGAAACTGGCCCATTTTATTCTGATAGGTGTTTTCCTGTATTTAGTCACTAACTGTAGACACCTTGTAGCCAGGCCTGTTTAGAAAAATCTTCCTCTGTCCTTACACCATTCTGCTCCTCTCACTCACACCCGTGTATCTTCTCCCATCTCTTTCTTGGTCTAAAGTCCATTCAGCATTGGAATTGCTTTCCGAAAGGCCTTTTTCCCTACCATAAAAATATTATATAGTAGGATATTGGTAGGAAAAAAGACCTTTTGGAGAGTAATTCCTACTGTGAATGGAGTATACCTGGCATTTTTTTCTATCCAAACTTCTACTCCATCAATTTCTTTGGGATCTTCTTATTTTCCATCTTAGTCACAACCATACCATTTCCGCTTTGCTTCCTTCATTATCTCAGATATTCTTTGTACCCCCAATATTTCTCGGATAACTACATGCATGCACGCACGCACGCACAATAATATCTTAAAATTTTAATATGTATGTGAAAAAAACCAGAGTGTAGTTGTAACTAGGGATGGGAACCTCAAATCCTTTGAATCCATGAGGATATTCAAAATTCGAGGATTCAAGAAATTTTCGGTTTTAGACAACTACTTAGTAAAATTAATTTTTTCAATTTTTCAAGTGAAATTTCTTTTAGAGCTCTGATACGACCAGACCCCGGATCAGTAATTTAACACTTAAATGAATGTTTGATGTTATAATGAATGGATTATAACAAAGAATGTTAACATTTGCATTTTATATTACAGTAGCCCCACGGCTTCTTTGGTTCTGATTTGACAGCTCACAGCTGACTTCTGACAGTCAACATTTAGGTATATACCTAAATTTTGACTTTCAGAAGTGACTGCTGTCTAAACACATGTTTTTGCAGATCATATGGTTCGGCGTAGGGATACATAATTTGGTCTGGTAACTTTTCAAAGCTTTCAGCTGCCGGCTGTGAGCTGTCAGTCAGCACCAAAGAAGCCATAGGGCGACTGTAGTCAATTTTATTTATATTTCCTATTATACTCAATTTTTTTTAAAGGTTTGAATTCAGATTCGAGATTCAGGATTCAACGCAACTCTAACTAAAACTTGGCTTGAAACTCAAATTTTCAAGTACTATTGATTGTCACCACCTCAATCCCTCGAGCTAGTTTCATTCTATAGGAACTCACTAGGAAGAAGTGTGAGTTCTGATAGAATTAAGAGTTGGGTCAAATATACTATTTTACAAATCCGAATCTCAAATCGGAATCTTGGGAAAAATTACTAACTTAAGCAGAAACACAAATAAAATATAATGACATAAAATACAAATATAAACTAAATTTTGTCTGGTTGTTAAGTTCACCCTGTAATAATAATTGGTTCTGAGCCACCAATAATCAGTGTTGGAGCTGTAAAATAAATTTCACATGAAAAATTGAAAACTTTTTGTTTACATGATCCAAGTTTCGAATCCAAAATCTTCTAGAATCTTCGAGTATGGTCAAGGATTAAGGATTCTAGGGCCCCTCCCTAGTTTACTTTAAGACATAAGGAAAGGTAGAGAGCAATAAAAAATACCTGAGGGCTGAAATGACTTACTTGAGCATAAAGTTTGAGCATGTTTGTAGTGGGGTTGTCGCCAAGCAAGTTGAACCAATCATCTACAGGTTCCTTGGCCAGCTTGGTTGCCGCAGACTTGCCCACCCTCAGGATACCTTCACGCAATACCTTGGTGATGGGGCTGTGTCGGCCAAGACGACACACCTACACAACAATAACAGTTACAACACCTTGGTGATAGGGCTGTCGGCCAAGACAACACACCTACGCAACAATAACAGTTACAACACCTTGGTGATAGGGCTGTCAGCCATGATAACACACCTACGCAACAATAACACCACCTTGGTGAAGGGGCTGTGTCGGCCAAGACGGCACACTTGTGTACCGATAACAAGCTAGGTTTGCACATCCATGGTAATGACATTTTAGTATTTTGAGTATACCAATATAGTTAGTGACACGACTAAGTCTGCTTTTGTGTCGCAAGTTTTTTAACAATTCAAATTATTAAATTTATTTAAAAACCCGTCAAGATTGTTATATAATTCTTTTACACGCCACAATCAACATGGTACTGACGGCTTTACTTCCCCTTTGAAAAAGGTTGTGCTACGGATTTTAATAGCTCAAGGAAAATCTGTCGACCACAGCCGAGTATGAATCCACGGACATTGGGCCCTGAGGTGGGCACTTAGTCCTAAGACGACCGAGGTTGGTGTCGAAAGTCTTACCTGGTAAGCGGCACTGAGCTCCTTGAAGAATATCTTGACCTTGTGCAGCACATAGTCGTTCTCAGGGGCAACCACAATGTAGGCCACGTCCCTGGCGTAGGAGTATGGTTCGAGGAGCAGTTTCTCCCAATACTGGATGGCATAAGGGGAGAGAGAAAGCCAGTCCTTGTCGTAGCCCACCACAAGTGAGGGAATGGGTTGGGGCTCGCAGCGATCATCCGTACCTATGCACGCAAACAACTCTCGATAATAAACACAAATAGCTCACAGTTAACTACTACATTAGTTGTTTTAGAGTTATAATCTTGTGTGGATTTTTTTATTACTGCATCTCATTATCGGGTTACACACATTTATATTTTATACATGCGTGTTATATATAAGGATATGTGCTAGGGATGAGGAAGAATGAATTGAAAGAAAGTGTACCTGCATTAACACAGAGGGATAGAAAACCATTTAGGAATAAAATCCCTCAACATGCCTGAACAGTATTCACGCCCTGCCCTGTCTCTTCATTCGATATATTGTGAGTGTGATGCCTTAAACCATTTGATCACTAAATCAGGTTTATGTAGAGGAAGATTTAAAAAGTATTATAGAAATCCCAAACAATAAAAATAAAATGATAAAGATGGGACAAACCCTATTTATCTCAAATTCAAATCTGAAGAGAGTGTTTCCTTTAGAACATAAAATTCAAATTCTAATCCTGCCGGTCCTTGAAAATTTACTAAAAATACAAAATTAACTGTAACTGAAACCTAACTAAGATAAAATGAAACTTTAATTTGTTTATAATCTCAGCATAAAAAAAAATCTTTGTAAAGGCTCAGTGATGACGTGATGATGAAAATTGATTTATAGATTTATTTTAAGTAATAATTTAATTATAAATAAAAGAGGCTACTTTTGGGTGAATTTAATGTCTATATAATCAGACTAAGTCGGTAGGTTGTTAATCCATTAAGATAAATAAGGTCCTATAATTTTTTTTAGCATTGCATCTTGCTACCTGTTCAGGTCACACGCATGATGTACTAACTATGCTAATAACTCAGGGACGAAAGAGGAGTTGTAATGAGAGTGAAAAGCAAGAGCAGGGATAGCAGAAGTTGTGTTAAGACGGGCTGGGAGGACGGAATGGTTCCGAATAAAAAATGGAGTGAAGCAGGGAAGTGTCCTTTCACCATTACTATTTGTAATGGTAATGGAAATGCTCATGAACAAAGTGGCGGTAAAACTCTAGGAGAAAAGAATGAAAGCCATGATGTTTGCTGATGACTTGATGGTATGGGGGAAGAAGGGAGAGGAAGTACAGGAACAACTACAAAGATGGAATGAGCAAGTGAAAGAGTGTGGAATGAAACTTAGCATGGCAAAGTGTGAAATGATGGTAATGACGAGGAATAGGGTGAAACCTATTAAAGCTATTAGGTTGGACGTAGTAGGGATGAGAACAGTACAGAACATAAAATACCTTGGAAGCATGATTGAGGTGAAAGGTGGAAGGAGAGGATTTAATCAAAACAGAACAAAGAGGACAGCAGAACTATTTGTTCTATAGGTGTGTGAGTGCCCTGCTATGGAGAAGAGAAGTGCCCTTGATGTGTAAGGAAGTGTTGTACAAGGCGTACTTGGTACCTATTGTCACTTCCAGCAGTAACATGGACAGTGAATGTAAGAGATACTAGGAAAGTGCAGAGCATGGGAATGAAGTTTCCCAGGAAAGAGTAGGAATCCAGGGAGTACATGAGGTAGTAGAAGAAGCAAGACTGAGATGGTATGGGCATGTAATGAGGATAGAAAAAGAGAGGATGACAAAGAAAATGTTGGAAATCAAATGTGTGGGAAAAAGACAACCAGCGGACCAAGAAAGAGTTGGAAGGAGCAGATAACCGAAAGTGTTCGAGTGAGAGGAGAAGAATGGAAGAAATTAAAGGAGTAAGAATGGTGGAAGGATAGAGGAAGATGGAGGTGTTTTATTAAACTTCCATGGCCACGGGCTGGAAACAGTTGATGATGCTTAGGGATGAGGAAGGTTATATTATTGGATGTGTACCCACATTTGCGTTAAGGGAAAGTGGGAAAACGTTTTAATAAAATCTACCCTCAGTTCACCTGACCAAGATTTACACCTCAATCTCCCCATAATTGGCAGTCTAGTCTATTGTGATAGTGACACTTTGGACACTTGCCATCATCAGGGCGGGTGTCCTATAAGTGATTGCCTGCAAGGATAAATAAAAGGGACAAACACAATATGGCTTTTACAATGAAAAGAACAACACAGTTCATTCTTTACATTGCTGCCAATGGACAAAGAGGTAAAATGGTTACCTCTTGAAGATTAATGGTAGCGATTGATTTTTATTTTCAAGAGGCGACAATTACCTCTTTGTCCATTGGCAGCAGTGTAAAGCGTAAACTGTGTTCTTCTTTTCAATATAAAAGCCATATTGTGTTCGTCCCTTTTAAATGTTTCTATCCACCCTTCCTGTAACTAATTCAAATTATAAGAGAATAAATAATTAATTCTATCCAACCCCTTAGCTCAATTGGTAGTGTCTCTCTCTACTGAACTACAGGCCAGGGTTTGATTCCAGGCATGGCCCAAAAATTCATCATTGATGAAATATGGGTTTACCCTTTCACATTGATGAATTAACAGTCTTGGACTGGATGTTGTGCCTGTCCTAGTCTTAAGTTGAATTATAAGGCATATGAAGCTACGACAGGCCATAGACTGGGAACAGTAATGGATGTAAAGTAAAATAGAGTTAATTCTACCATTTATATAAAATTGTGATTTCAAGTCATGGGCATTAGACTTTTAGTGTAGAAATCAAGCACCCTTACCTAAAAATAAAGTGTAGTATAAACTAGTATTTTATTTTGTTGTGAATTGTGGGGAATGCCAGGCCTCCACCGTGGTTCGGATTCCACGTTAAACTGTAGGTCCTCCATTTCATCTCACAATCACCCCTACGGGTAGTAAGACGCGGTGCTAATAATAATAATAAAAATAATAAAAATAATAATAATAATTTATTTTGTTGGCATTACATTATGCAATTATAATTAATGATTATAATGCTGCAGTTTGAACAGGCGTAGTTGATTGAATGCTGGTGAATCTTATCAAAAATATTATATAAAACTGAGCAGATTTGTATTAATGGGACTTCTGTGTGAACATAATCCAACCCAAATGTTTTGCTAAGGTTCCCATTATTATTTGCAATTTTATTATAAAGGAAATGGATAAAACTAAAGAAAAAGGAAAAATAACCTACTAAGAGTAAATTTGATGAAAAAAGCCCACCTAGGTAGGGAAAGAGGAAAAGTGTGGAAAGAATCCAATGCACAAAGGTGACATCATCTTCTATAGTAGAAATAGTCACAGGGCAACAATGTCGAAATATTAATCTATTTGTGTTAAAATGTGTGACTATTTCTACTATAGAAGACAGAAGAAAGGAAGACGATATCACCTATGTGCATTGGACTCTTCCCACAGTTTTCCTCTTTCCCTAGGTGGGCTTTCTTCATCAAATTTACTCTTGGTAGTTTATTTTTCCTTTTTCTTTAGTTTAATCAATTTACTTTATTATAAAATTATTTAGCCATTTTTGAACATTACGATGTACAAGGTATTCAAAGCCACCCGAATAAAACATTGATTGGCTCTGCTAACCTCACCAAAAGTTACTGTATGCACCATTTTGGTTCTAGGATGAGGAGTTGCATCAAACTAGACCTTGGTAAAAGTGCAAAATAAACAGACTCAGCTTGAAAACAAAGCATCATAACTATGTAGAATTGGTTTGTAATTTAAAAACATCAATGAATGAAAGCTGTTTATTGATATAATTACCCATACATGTTATTTATTTATTTCTGCATCAAATCTGATACCTTAGCTCACTCGGTAGTGTGTCTGTGTACTGAGTTAAGGGTCCTGGATCCGATTCCCGGCATGCCTGAATATTTATCATTGGTGAAATGTGGGTTTACCCTTTCATGTTGAAAAATTAACGGACATGGACTGGATGTTGTGCCTGTCCGAGTCTTATGTTATATTATAAGGCATATGAAGCTACGACAGGCCTACCAAGCCGGCAGTGGAAAATATAATTATGGCTTTGATAAAAAAAACTGACCCAGGCTGGAAACAGTAATGGATCTAAAAGTAAAGTGATGCATCCTACTACTGGTTTGAGTTGTACAGACAAGTATTAATGATGCTAATTTGTTAAGGATAAGAAAGGTTGAATTAAGAGGAATTGTACCAACAATTGTGTGGATAGAGAGTGGAAAACTATTTAGGAAAAACAAACCTCGATACTCCCAAATGGGATTAAACCTCGATTTCTCAGCAGTTATGTCTTATGCGAGTGTGACATTTTCAGGGTGGCCACTCCCTCAACCATAGAATAAAATGTGGGCATATTCCCAGTTTTCCTAACACATACATAATAACCTTGCCCTTTTTGAAAATAACACTTTAACCCAGGTTGAGAGACTTTGAAGAAGTGATTTCGAATGAAAGTGTGTGCTGAACAGGCAGCCAGATATTACTACTTGAGCTAATATTACTAACACGCAGCATACACTTAACTATCGCAAGACGTGTTTTTACAAGCTTTTTATAAGCATATTTAATATATATAAAATTATTTTAAAAGTTTAGTATAGTGTTTATGAGTGAATACATGAGCAAAATTAAAACAAAACATAATATTTTGATGAAATAAGACTACTTAATCCCTATTTGTGATTAAAAGTAATGCAGATATAGTTAAGATACATACTTTGGTGGCTGCATGGTCTAAGGCGCTACTATCGCATTGCTGAAGACTGGGAGATTGTGAGTTCAAACCAGGTCGGGTTTAATGAGTGATTATTCCTTAATGGTTTCACAATGTCATTCCCCCCCTCTCTCCACAAATAAGTGTGGTTAAACTTCCTCTAAATTTAAGCTTCATCTCTATTATTATAATTAGCACCGCGTCTTACTACCCGTTTGGGTGGTACACACGCTAATGTGTAATGGTAGGGTTATTGTGAGATGAAATGGAGGACCTACAGTTTAACGTGGGATCCGAGCCACGGTGGAGGCCTGGCATTCCAAACGTTCACAAGTTGTGATTAAGACACGTCTTGTCAGAGGTGAAGGAAGGGTTTGGTAATCTGATAAATCTGTGCCGGGACTGAGGGTTGAACCCTGGACCCCCAGCCAGAACAGAAGCCCGAAACCTTATACCTAGACCGCCACCCTTCCTTATCTCTAACTTATTAGCATATTTAGTACATAAGCGTACAACCTGAAACGATGCTAAAATGTTAAAGTTAAAATACTAACCTCTGCCTGCCAAACGGTGAAACTGTCTCCAAGTGAGGGGTCCAGAAACCGTATAGGGAGCGTCCCACAAACGCGTTGTGCACTTCTTCTGGATGGCGTCCTGCAAGAGCGGTTGCAGAATTTTCATAACTCGCACAATGTCCTGGTTGCAGAGGGGACCGCGGGCCCGAAGGTACGGCCATCGGTGTACACAAGGCCCCGCTGTTCCCTTGCTCCCACTAGCTGTGTGCTGCATCATCTGCTGGCGTTGTTGCATCTCCTCCACCTTGCACATGGCTACCGTAGTGCTCTCCAACAACGCCTGTCGCCCCTGGTCCAACGCCACGTGCGTAACCTCATTGCCGTCCGAGAACTCTAGCATGTTCACCGTAGTGCCGTACGGTACCGCGCCAGGACCAGCGCTACCACGAAACTGCCGCGACGCTCGGCAGAGGGAATTGCTCATACTCTGTACAATCACGCACTGTTCCCTAAGTAACTCTATCACATTCTGAGGTAAAATATCCACTAATTCACTAGCGTTTTCTTGACTGTTTTTACTGTTAGTCAAAAGGTAAGCAGAGAGTGAACCTTTCCTACGATCACTAGGGTCCTCTGCCAGGCCGGTGATTTCCAACTCATCCTCATAGAAGAGTCCCGAGCGATGGGAGAGTCTTCTGTTCACTACCGCACTAAAACCACAGTTGCACCGAATAGGATCCTCATCAAGCTGGGTCCCTCTGTGGTGGCCCGGGGAAGAACCCATCATACCATATGGGGGAGGGGGTCCGTTCATGCTCATGCCGGGGTAGGGGGAGGTGGGAGGAAAGGGCAGTGAGGCGGGGGGTTGAACAGGTGGCGCTGGCAAGTAGATGCCTGCGTCTGCTCCGCGAATGTTTCCCACCACCTTGGGCCCTGCATTGCACACGCACAAGGTACAACTGTCAAAGTTATGGTCCCGGAAGATGTTGAGCGACGTATCTCCCAGGAGAATGTTCACTACCAGAGAGTTGGCTTCTGGTGTGCGCGCCATGACGGGCGTGGGAACCGGCTCCACAGAGTTTATGTTTTTATTGAGGTAAGAGGAGGCAGTGGAGGTGGCAGGACTGGGTAGCTCATAGGCTGGAGGTGGGGGGCAGGGTGTTCGTACACCTCCACCCCCACCACCCCCACGATACTGTTGTTGTAGATGAATGGGTAGGCCCACACCCCCCATGGCTGCCACTGTCATGGGGCTTGGAGGAAAGTGCGCTGCTGGTGATATGGGTGAGAGCCCAGCGCGCGGATGGGGTAGGTGTGACGGATGGGGGGCAGAGAGAGGTGGGCCAGGTCTGGGAGGGCACGGGAGGGCAGGAGACTTGGCGGCAGCAGGAGGAACTGGGGGGTGAACCCAAGAGGGTTTGTACACACAGTTGAGTGGGAGAGCCACCAATGGCAGGGTCTGGCTAGGTAGGTTTGTGAGCGGAGCGTATTTGGAGGAGCCCACCATCTTACAGATAGCCGGAGGTCGGAACACATACGACCAGTCATCAATAGACTCTTCCTGAGGGCTGCCCATATTGGGGTACACCTTCTTGCTTGCAGCGCACACTGCCGGAGTCTATCATCAGGTCTGTGGTGGGTCCATGGGGTGACATGTGTCCACATGGGGAGGCTATGGGGTTGTGCTCCATCGAGGGAGGTGTGGGGAACATCTTGACCAGTTCCTCGGGGCGCAGGGTGTTTGTGCCACCACAACTGTTGAGAGAGGTGTTCCCACCACTGTTACGAGGTGGTTTTACCACTACCACCGTTGTGGTAGGGTCTTCTAGAGGTCCCCCTGGTTTGTTGGATCCTGGAGGCGTTGATACTTGCAACTGTAACACAGATCAGGGGGATGACACTTTCAAATCTAAGTCGAAGTGAAAATGAAATTTCGGATTTGATAATAACAAAGCTTC